>JASTWR010000284.1:0-233704 GCA_030770355.1 Harpagoxenus sublaevis
ACCTCTATTCACGTTAACGGAGAGTAAAAAACCAAATTTATTGGGATGAAAAAGGCCAACACGCCTTCGGAGAATTAAAACAGAAATTATCTTCCTCCCCGGTACTCTCTTCCCAAAGGGGGAAGGGGAATTTATTTTAGACACTGATGCGTCAAATACAGGAATCGGGGCGGGGCGGTTTTATCGCAGAAACAAGATGGAGTAGAAAGAGTTATCGCTTACTTTAGTCGCGTGCTTAGTAAAGCAGAGAGGATTATTGCGTGACACGACGGGAGCTTCTGGCGATTGTTGATTCCCTTAAATCAGACCCTCGGCAAGAAATGCCTTTTCGGCCGATTTTCAACTGGCTCCGCCTAGCGTTGTTCCCCTTACCTCGCCGTCCCGCGCGCAGCCTACGAGTCGCTCGAGCTCAGGACCGTAAAAATATTTTTACAATAGCTTTCTACGTCACCCGTGAGGGACTATTGTTGACGCGTTTTATTTGAAGTGTATCCCCTGTAAGCCTAATCCACTGATGACGTATACGACTCTTTAACCAATTAAAAGCATAATTAAAGAAATTAACAAGAAATGAAGAAAATTTAGATCAACTTTCGGGACTTTTTACAGCTAGCGGGAACGCCGATTTGCATATTAGATGTAGCCTTATAAGACGCGGTAAAGAATCGTCGCTTAAAGAACATTTTTTCACTTTTTATAAATTAAAGAACTTTCTGACGTCGTGTACATATTTTTCGTTATGTCTTAACGAGAGCACCGATATTCGACATACGAGTCAACTGAGTATTTTTACTCGAATCGTACAAGACGATTTCTCGTGTGTTGAGGAGCTTTTAAATTTCGTCCCTTTACATACCACGACGATGGGTCTTGATATTTTTGTAGCAGTTAAAGAATCGCTTAAAAATTTGGCATCAATTTTAATAAATGTTCTTCGATTGCAACTGATGGCGCGAGGGCTATGACCGGTTTAAAGATAGGATTTGCCGGACAATTAAAGCAGCGAAATATTAATATCCCCCTTGTACATTGCATAATTCATCAAGAACACACTAAGCGGCAAAGTTGTAAAACTGTGAACAGCTATGGAGACTGTGACAAAAATAATTAATATAATTAAAGGTGGACAGAGTTCCTTAGTCCATCGAAAATTAAATTATTTCTCGAGTAACATAATACTATTCACACAGATGTCCCACTTTATTGTTCAGTACGTTGGCTTAGTGCTGCTAATTGTTTGGAAATATTTTTTGCCATAAGAAAGAATCCTCCCTCCCTTTTCTTGCAAGAAATAAACAATCCTAATTTTAGGAATATATAGTCATTTTGCAAGATATCACATTTCTCTGTGAACTTGTCTTCATTACTGACATGACTAATCAACTTAGGCTTCTCAATTTAAAGCTGCAAAGACCAAATCAAAATAATTCCCATTAGTTAATCATGTCGATTCTTTCCAAAGGAAATCACAGTTATTCAAATCTTACTTAAATAATAATAAATTTTTACTTTTTTCCTTCTTGCCAGATTCTTATCGAAGAACACGGCTGTAACTGTAATTTCAAGGATATCAGTGGATTAGGCCTACAGGGAATACCACTTAAAAAAAAAAACGTGTCAACAATAGTACCTCACGGGTCACGTGGAAAGTTATTGTAAAGTGTAAACATATTTTACGGTCCTGAGCCTCGAGCGACTCGTAGGCTGCGCGCGGGACGGCGAGGTAAGGGGAACAGCGCTAGGCGGAGCCAGTTGAAAATCGGCCGAGAAGTGCATTTCTTGCCGAGGTCTGCCTTAAATCATTTCACCATTATCTTTAGGACGAAAATTTTTGATCCGCACGGATCATGTTTCCTTGAGATGGCTGATGTCTTTCAGAGACCTGGAGGGGCAGTTAGCTCGATGGCTGGAGAGACTCCAACAGTACGAATTCGAAATCATTTACCGAAAAGGGCTTTCCCATAACAATGCTGATGGATTATCCAGGCGGCAATGCGAGACGATGGGTTGTGAATATTGTACAAGAATTGAAAAGAAAAGCGCAATTGGAACGGAAAATTGTGGTTGGCTCGAATAGAGTTTGTAGGAGCAAATTTGGAAACTTGGCGAAAAAACAAAGAGAAGACGCTAGTATTTCTGAAATCTATCGCGCCAAAAAAACGGGGGAAACGCACCCTGTCTCGTTCAGAAATAGCTTCTGCAGACGTGTCCGCTCGAATCTATTGGTCTTATTGGGACGCGCTAAGTTTAAAGAAACGGGATCCTTTATAAAAGGTGGGAGGCCCGAATTTAAAATCGAGTTTTCTGCAAACTAGTGGTCCCTCGTAAACGAGTCAGAGAGATTTTGGAGCAGGCTCACGATTCTCCCTCTGGAGGGCATTTTGGAATCAATAAGACCCTTGATAAAATTAGGAAGCGATTCTTTTGGGCCACTTGCAAGCAGGATGTCGAAAACTGGTGCAGTTCATGTAAAATTTGTATCTTCAAAAAGGGCTCCTCAGGTAAGGGAAAATCCCCTTTGCAAATTTACAATGTCGGGGCCCGTTTGAAAGGATTCAGATGGACATCTTTGGTCCTCTTCCTACAACTTTGTCTGGGAAGAAATATCTTCTTGTCGTTGTGGATTGTTTCACCAAGTGGGTGGAAGCCTTTCCCTTGAGGAATATAAGAGCGAAAGCGGTGGCGGAAGTTTTTGTAAAAGAGATTGTCTCCAGGCATGGTATTCCCTCTGAGGTCCATACGGATCAGGGAAGGAATTTTGAATCAAAACTTTTTGCGGAGTTAATGGTACTCCATGGAATTAAAAAAACGAGAACCACCGCCTTACATCCTCAATCGGACGAACAGGTTGAGCGTCAGCACCAAACTCTAATAAATTATCTTGCTAAGTTTATTTCAGAGAATCAGAGGGATTGGGATCATTGGATTCCTATGTTTTTTGCTGGCGTACAGATCTTCAAAACATGAAACCACTGGTGTGACTCCGGCGGAGTTATACTTTGCTCGAGACCTTAGGCTGCCTTTGGACTTGTTAAGGGAGAGTCCTCCGAAACCTTCTGGGGAAGATCCGCAAGAAGCTAGAGGTTACATTAGGAACTTGAGAGAAAAGCTCGAGGAGATCCATTTCAATATTAGGGAACGGATTAATCTCAAATCTTCTTGTGTGAAAACCCGGTATGATCGAGGGGCTAGGCAGATTCTTTTTCAGGAAGGGGAAAAGGTGTGGCTTTATAATCCTCGAAGACAGAAGGGGAAAGCCCCTAAATTGCGGAGCAATTGGGAAGGCCCCTTTTTCATAGTAAAAAAACTGAGTGAGGTAGTTTATTGTATTCGAAAGTCGCCAAGACATAAGAATAAAGTAGTTCATGCTGATAGACTAGCTCCTTTTTCGAATAGGAAATTACAAGGTTAGATCGGAACCCGGAGACTATTATAGTTACTAAGTAAGAATTTTTAAATATTTTGTTCTGTGTTCTCTGCGCTTGACGTTTTGTGTTTTAGGAAAGTTTGTTACTGGCCAGAGGAGATGCGGAGAACTCGAAAAGGCGAGATGAAGTTCCATGGCAGCATCTCTGCAAGCCTGCCTCGCCCACGGTTTTGTACCGAGGTTTTCCGTGGGACTTAGGGCGAATGCCGAGGCAGGGGACAGGGGGAGTCTCTTTGAGATATTGGGTCCTCGATGAAATTTTCCCCCCTCCTGTCCGAAGAACTTCAAGAGAGAAAACACGCCGAAGAAGGCTTAGCGTCGGGCTGGAGAAATGGGTCTGTGCTGTGCGTATTGGAGGGCGAGATTCTCTACGTGAAAGCTGGGAGTCGCCTGGAGTTTCCCGAAGAGAAGACGGGATGTCGTTGGGGACTGCCTGGGAGAGCGGTAGGAGCTGAAGAGGACGGTGCCCGGTAACCTGTGGCAGCAGCTCAGGGTAGGGCAAGAAGCCGTACAGTTTCCTGGAAGCCGCGGGAACGGGAGAATGCCCTGACACAAGAACTGCCCTTCCGGATTGTCGGGACGACAATCTGAAGAGGGAGGGCAGTGTTACGCCCGCGCTGAGACGGCCCGCGCTTGATCCGAGCTGAAGCGAGCGGTCATTCCCGTGAAGTTGCGTAGCGTCCTTAGCAACGCGGGGATGATTGATTTAACGGTGTCTTTGAGAACTGATCGTGTGTGCGTTGACACTTTTGTATTTCGCTGCTACAAATATACGTGAGTCTAGTTTTCATAAGTGTCTCCGTGTTTTCATTGCGTGAGTGTTGAGTAAGTGCAAGAGTGCCGCGCTGTGTCGCGAAAGTGCGGGAGCTCCGCTTCGCGTGTGTAACAATACTTTAATTAATACTTTTTAATAATTTCGTTAAGTATATAAGTTATATAATTTTAGTAGTTTTATGACAAAATAGTTCAGTAGTACTTATAGATTTTTTTAATCTGAGTGTCTTTTTTTGTATTACAGAATGAAGATATTTCTAATGCATCTGCTATTTGTAATACAGTGGAAAACATTGATGAAGAGCCTGACTGGAATAAACAAACTGAATCAGATGCCATGAGTGTTTCTTCATTTTCTTTTGATTCAGAAACTTCATTTGTACGAAAGTTTTCCTAAATAGTAATAATTTATAATAGGGCCTCAAATAAATTAGAGTTTAACGGTTTGACAGGTTATGTCGGGTTAAAGTCGGGTAAAAAGTTAATTTTTAAACTTTTAACCCAAAGATTAATGTAATAGGTTAATGAGTCACTTATGTATTTTGCATAACCTTAAAGAGTAGCGCGCCCAAAGTTTAAAAATTAACTTCTTACTCGAATTTAACCCGACATAACCTGTCAAACCGTTAAACTCTAACTTATTTGAGTACCCCTATTATAATAAATATTGTTAAAGATTGTTCTGAAAACTATCTAAAAAAAGTTTTATTGTATTTTGTTTTGTTTTCTTCTGTTTTGTTATTGTGTAATCAGGTTTAGATTATTTTTGCAGGAGACTAATGCACAATCTAATTTATCTAGTACAAATATTGAAACTTCTGCTGAAAACAGCAGTATCAATGAGGATGAAGGAAATGAAAATCAACTATTAACTGAAAAGCTTATCATTGGTGGAAAAAAATTAGAAGGCTTGGAAGAAGAAATTCTTTTTAATAATAGACAAACAAAATTTGATGTAATGCTTATAATATGCTTTTCTTTCCGACACAACCTGACTGCTATTGCAACTGAGGATATGTGCAAGCTTGTGAACTCTTTGCTTGGAAATGAGTACATTCCAACCACTAAGTATATGTTTAGAAAAATTTTTGGATTTATTAATTATTCATTTCACTTTTATTGTCCTAACTGTCAGTGCTATCTTAAAGAAGTGTTGAAAAGTGAAAAAACAAGTACTCTCAAATTACATTGTCCTGTATGTAACCGAAAGGGAAGCACAAAAAACATGAATGATGGCTATTTTTTTGTTACTTTACCTATAAAAGATCAAATTTCCTTTCTTCTGGAAAACACAGAAAATATTTTAGAGTTGATCCAATATCGTTGGAACCGCAACAAGCCAGATGAATCTGCTATTTGTGATATTTTTGATGGATTACTTTACAAAGAACTTGTTGAAAATGGGACGCTTTCAAACCAGTATAGTTTAAGTTTAACAATGTCCACGGATGGGGCCCGTCTGTTTTCTAGATGTAAAAACACATTATGGCCAATACATTTTCGATTAAATGAATTTCCTCCTTCATGCAGATTTGATCAAGCCAATTCAATGTTAGGTGGTATTTGGTTTGGCAAGAATGAACCCAATATGTCAACTTTTTTGTCTCCATTTGTGAAGGAAGTCAGTGAACTAAACAGTATTGGATTACACTGAAAAGCTCCAATAGGACAACTTATTCATAGTAAAATTGTTTTACTAGCAAATGTCATGGATTCAAAAGCTAAACCTATTGTTCAAAACATTAAGCAATTTAACGGTTACTATGGGTGCGGTTATTGTTACCATCCTGGTGTTATGATAAATGATAATAATAATCAGGCAAAGTACATTATGAATGATGATGTTTATTTGCTAAACGATCTTGGCACGTCCTATACTGTTAATGGTTTTGACCCCAAAACGAAAGAACCGAAGATTTTCCATGTCACAGACAGAAGTAATGAAACAACAAGGCACGAAATGGAACATATTGAAAATCTTAAAAAAGAGAAAAGAATAGCTGTAGATGATGATGTTAAGGGTGTTAAAGGAAAAAATTCATTTTGGATTCTTAGAAACTTTGATATGGTGTTTGGTTGTGCGATTGACTATTTACATGGTGTATTACTCGGAAATATGAAGACTAACACATCACTTTGGTTTGATTCTCCCATTGGTGTTGATTTTTCCATCAAAGATCAGGAAAGTAACGTAGATGACAGACTTTTAAAAATTTGTCCTTCATCTATATCCAGATGGCCTCGAAGTATATCTGATCAAGTGCATTGGAAAGCCAATGAGTGGCGTTCTTGGATACTATTTTATAGTTTACCATGTCTAATTGGAATACTCCCTGCGCGTTATTTGAAGCATCATTGTATCTTAGTTTCTGCCTCACATATATTACTAAGTGACAACATTACATTATCTGACTTAGAAAAGTCAACTTGGTTTTTAGTTGAGTATGTCGTCGAGTTGTTACATTTATATGGATCTTCAAAAATATTTTTTAACACACATTTACTTTTGCACATGGGTAAAATGGTTAAGATGCTTGGGCCATGGTGGTGTTATTCTGCTTTTTCTTTTAAATCTGCAAATGGTAGTTTGATGAAACTTGTGAAAGGAGTAAAAAGTACCGCAAGTCAAATTGCAGAAAAATATTCAATGTGTAGACTTTTACCGAATGTTATACAGCTATATAATGTAAGTGATAATGCCCTAGCTTATAGCACAGATTTACTTTGTTATCGCATTGTTAAGAGTGTGCGCAAGGTAAATTCCATTACTATCTTAGGAGCTCATAAATTTTTGATACTAACGGAAGAAGAAAGACATGCTTTCACTGAAGCTGGCCTTGAACCAACAAACTGTACCTATGAAAGAATGACAAAGGATAATGTTAAGTATCATGCTAAATGCTACACCAGACAAGGAGAGAAATCAAATGACTCCATCGTACGATTGTCATGTGGAGGATACGCAGTGATTGAACGAATATTGCTCTTGAGTGACAGAGAAACTCCGCAACAGCATTGTGTGTATACTCTTATCCGTGCTTTAAATATTGAACATAATACATCTATAACAACTCATCAATGCGGTGCAAAGGCTTTGCACATAAAAGTTTGTTCATTACTTTTGTACGGTATACGTACATTGATAAAAGCAGAAAAAATAGTTAGCAAAGCTATTTTAATGGATTGTGGAGATTCGTTTTATGTTACTGATTTTCCCAATATATATGAAAAGGATTGAATAGCTTTATCAATAACATTCATTGATCAATTCAGATCATTCAAAATGTCTATACTGTATAAATTTTTGTTAAAATTAGACAAATGATAATAAATATTTTATTCACAAAGTGGTTTTTTTATGGTATATTGGATATTATTGATGATATACTATTTCATGCATCTTTGCTAATATATCATTAATATAGTTCTCATAATCACCAACAACAAACATTAGTGGAAATGTACCTATGGGTACTAAGTTAAAGTACCCAATCCTCATGGGAAATGGGCATATTCCCAAGGAACATGGGTATGTCCCCAAGGAACATGAGCATATTTCCAATTTTCATGGGTATGTCCCCAAGGGACATGGACATATTCCCAAGGAACATGGGTATATCCACTTGGGAACATATATCCTCTTGGGGATGTCCCCAAGGGACATGGACATATTCCCAAGGAACATGGGTATATCCACTTGGGAACATATATCCTCTTGGGGAAATACCCATGTTCCTTGGGAATATGCCCATGTCCCTTGGGTTCATACCCATGAGGATTGGGTACTTTAACTTAGTTCCCATAGGTACATTTCCACTAGGCGGCTAACATCATACGAATCCCATGGCGGACTCATCTGTTGTTCGTTCCGAATTACACAAGAAGCGCATAGAATGCATAAACGCATCAGACGCATCAAGTGCCTCAAGTCGAAATAGAAGCAGTTAATGCGCTGGGAGGAGTGCTAAGAATTCAGGGCGTTTAACACAATCTAGGGAATCCTCAGCACTATCAAAGCGCTCCCAATGCACGCATTGGCTAAATCGGAACGACTTTCTATGCAGTCTACGCGCTTCATGCGTAACTCGGAACGGACCCTAATACTTTAATATGTTTTAATAAAAGTCAATTAATATGCATCTTTTCATAATCTTATACATATAAAATTTTCAATACCTTTTTGATAAGATCTGCTTCTATAGGAGCTGTAGATAAATTTTCATTCACATAAAGTAAACCAGCTAGATATCCAGCTCTTCCATATAGTAATTCATCAGAAATATTACTTTGTTTGTCCAAAACATAAGTAGATATGGATTTCAGCCTATAAATTTAAAAATTACAGTTTTTGTTTATCCTTATATAGCAGTGTTTCTATAAAGTAATTATTTACTAAAACAAACATAAAAGCGTATACTAATTTTTTTAAAATTATATTTCTTAAATTTATTAGTTTTTAAAATAATGAAAACATAAAATATAATATAATAAAATAAAAGTAATAAAATTATTTATACTTTGAGTTAATATTAATATGTGCTATTTTTATTATTGTCAGTGATTAAAATTACTTTATCATTAGAATTTATATTAGTTACAATCTTTTTAGGTAAATATGCAGAAAGTGGGCAACCTCACGGATGACGCTCATCTTGACATATGTTGTTAAGGTCATCACCCTAAGCAACATGCAAAAAGATTTAATTGTCGGTCGCTGTTTATTCAAAAAAATTATTAACAAAAAAATTTGAAAAATATAGCAGTTATTTTGCGTATTATGAGATATATGAGAAACTATATATGAGAAACTAATACACTAAAATACATGCGTGGACAGAGGAGCGTGTTCCACAGAAGTCGGGGGAGGGGGGGAAGACCCCGCACCCCCTCCCCCTGTTCGGAGTGGACCTCGCTTCAACTTACAAGTTTGTGCTTTGTAAGTTGTAAAGCGAGGTCCCCCCCCCCCCTCCCCCGGCCCCTGTGGAACACGCTTCTCTGTCCACGCATGTACTTTGTAAGTTGTAAAGCGAGGTCCACCTCCCCCCCTCCCGATCCCTGTGAAACACGCTCCTTCGTCCACACTTGTACTTTGTAAGTTATAAAGCGAGGTCCACTCCCCCCCCCCCCGATTCCTGTGAAACACGCCCCTCTGTCCACGCATGTGTTTTAGTGTATTAGTTTCTCATATATAGTTTCTCATATATCTCACATAATACGCAAAATAACTGCTATATTTTTCAAAGCAGTTTTTGTTAATAACTTTTGAATAAACAGCGATCGACAATTAAATCTTTTTGCATGTTACTTAGAGTGATGATCTTGACAACATATGTCAAGATGAACGTCATCCGTGAGGTTGCTCACTTTCTGCATATTTACCTATTTTTATTATTTAATACTATATTAAAGCAGCAGTAATTAATGGCCCTTGCACAATGCCAGGCAACAGGAACAGAAAATAATAAGTTTATTAATACAATCTAAAAAATTCAAACACTATAATTGGTTGGCAACAGGCAATAAGCACAGAATTTTCAATGTGACGGAAATTCTGCCCTGGTGGAAATAATTTTACAATTTTTTACGGGAAAATTACGTAAAAATCACAATTTCTTATAATGTAATTACAACTTTTTACACTATTTTTACGTAATTTTTACGTCGAAAGTACGCAATTTGGGCCATGTTTGTAGTTTCTCATAAATTTACGTAGAAATTTTTTAAATCTATACTGCAAAATAAAATATAAAATTTACTTCTCATAAACCATTATTTTATTGCTGAAAATCTTGATAACGTCCAAGCTTAACTAAATAAATTTATATTGTACTTAGAAAATTTGCTTACGTCCACCGCTGGATTTGAACCTGGAACCCCTGGATCTTGAGTCAGTCACCTTCCGCACTGTGCTACAACATTGATTGATGATGACGTTTCGTATTGTCTACATCTGTTACACTCATTGTTAGCAGACGTACGGAAGGTGTCAGCTATATTATTATTTAATAGGGTCGGCTTAATATACATGTATATATATATTTCTTACAAAATTGATGTCGGTCATCGATTCGATATCGAATCGATGACTTATCGACATCGAAATTAACATCGAAAATTAGCCGATTTCGATCAAATCGTTTTGGCATCAAAAGTTGCTTCTTTATAACCTGTGTTCAAAACTAAAAATTTTCACCATATAAAAATATGCAGATAGTCATCGAATCGATGTCGATCGATATCGAATCGATGACTGTCTGCATGCTCTCATATGGTGATAGTCTCTTAATTTTAGACAAAATTTTTAGAGTTTTGAACACAGGTAACTTAGGAAGAAGCAACTCTTGATGCCAAAACAATTTGATCGAAATCGGCTGATTTTCTGTATCAATTTCGATGTTAATAAGTTTCCGGTGAATCAATGATGAATTGAGAATGTTGTACAAAGTTGTAAATATCGTAGTTGTGATTTTTACAATAATCTACAACTTCTACCATTTACTACATTTTCATAAAAAATATTCGTAAAATGTTGTAGACAGTTGTAAATAGTTGTGATTTACACAATAATTTACAACTTCTACAATTTACTACGTTCTCATAAAAATGTTCGTAAAAAGTTGTTGAAATTTGTAAAAATTTATAATACTTTTTACAACTCATTACAATTTACTACAATTTACCATGAATTTCTACAATTTTCACGAATTTGTAGAAATTTATGATTTGTTGTTTAAGATTTCAATTTTTTGTAGAAATACGTAAATTGTTCTAAAATTATTTCCACCAGGGTGTATCTATTGCCTCATGCCTGTATCACCGTCTATTCTAGATTGATACCCAGATAGCAAAATCTGAGAGGAGCACGTCTTGCAATTTATGTGCTATATATTATATCGACAGAATGATGTCAATATTCTAGCAAGTTATACTGTTTAGAGTTTAAGTATCGCGGTTATAACAAGCCGTCGCTACGCGACGCGGTTCGATTCTCGATCGCTCGACGCACGCACGCACTATCGATATATCTTGCGCGCTACGGCGCAACGAGTGCCATGGGCCTGGCGTACGTGCCTTGGCAACGCGGTCACGTGAGAGCGTGAAGACGACGGGGCGGATGAGGCGGATCGGTCATTGTTCCATCAGACGCCGGTGCGAGAGCACGTTTTCTGTACTGTAGAGTATTGCGTCATACCTTCCTCGAACTGCGTAGACATCAATACCAGAATAACTCTTGATAGTATAATCAATCTGGAGATTGACTCAAAGAAGGAAGGAAGGACAATTCTCTGGATATCTATCTGCGAATGGTTTCTGCGAAATGGACTTCGATTTTGATGATCACCAATTACTACGTTTTCACAAAGGAAGGTAACCGAGAGAAATCTCTCGGGTTCATCGAATAAGATATTTGACTTCAGATTACGGTAACTTGATTCATTTCTAAAAAGAAAGAAAGGATCTGTGTTTCGCCACGTTCCTGATTCAACAGTGAGATTGCTTAGAGAAAGCAATACTGATTTATACGAATTTCTTCCGTCATGACGTTAAATTTTACGGCCATTAGATTTGTGTTAAACTTTACAGACATTAGTATCGTATTAAATTGATACGTACTTTGCTTTCAAGTTGATTTACGATAAAACCAGATCCGGATTCGTAGCGATTATTAATTATTAAAAGCGATTCTAAGCGAATTAGAATATATTCCTTTCTGCATTTCTTTCTTATAATAATTTACATTATGCTTTCTATTTTCAATTGCGCCTTTCTTATGAATGATTATTGCGAGCTACAGTTTTATAATATTTGCGATCTACTTTCATTTGAATTAAGATTCTTTATGTGTGATTAATTCACTGCGTTGCGAATACTTTATTCTATTATATGAATTTCTATATGTGTGATATTTGCCATATTTTTCTGAATACTCTCGAATGATTATTCTTATTGTCTGAATTATTCTTTATTGAGTTTCGCTGCTCAAACTGAGTGGTGTTAAGTATTATTGCTTTACTTGTATATATTCCTTTTCTAATTATTAGTTAATATTCATACTTTAACTTCAACTATCATACTTCTTTATTAAGTATTAAAGATTTAACTAAGTAAGTTACGTCAATATAGCTTTCTATTTACTTCAATTGATATTACTATTAAATATTATAAACTTAGAAGGAAAATTTACCAATTCTCTAATGTTTGTTTTATCTCGTGAGTATTCACCCATACTTGTGTGTATTATGATTTATGCCTGATTTTTTTGTATTATTGCCATCTCAACTGTATGTATATATTTTTTGTATGATGTTTATACTATGTATTGAATACTGACAAGGTTTTTCGGCCAGTTTTCCCTTGTCCAAGCAGCGAATGCTGGTATTCCAACGAGTAGTTCTGCCTGATAAATTTATTCAAATAATTCTATTGCGTTATCTTTATTCGAGTATCGCCCCCTCCTCTTCTCGCGAGATTTCTACGACGTCTCTACCTATACATATACCGTTTCAGTTAATGCCGCCAGAAACGCAGCAAAAATCAAGCACAACGTGCATCACGATGTAATGGCAGAAATGCGGCAAAAATTGAGCAGAGATTACCAGCATAAATAGAACAAATTTCAAATCGTATGCTGGTACAATGTGTCCAGCAGAATGCACACTAAGATTGCACATAACTTGCTATCACAGTGTAACAACAGATTGTCAGCAGAAATCAGTCAGCAGAACTTGTCTGCAAGTACGCTATAATGGCAGAAACGCAGCAGAAAATCGGCATGCTCATATCAATTAAATTGTATGAAGACTTTCAAAATAATTCAATGCCGATAGATGGCATCCAATATGATCTGTTTCTCGTATTTAAAATTTGACGAACAATGCTATAAAAACGGTGTCAAGAGACACGACAGCATCTCGCGCCAAGCAGCGCCTAAGTTTAATATAAATCATGGTACGACACAACTTTTGTATCAGTTGTATCGTAGAATCCACTCTCATATAATAAAAAGAATGGCACACTTAAAAAGTAACATTTTGAAAATAATATTTCTATGTATGTATGTTTGAAAATTTCTGATAAATTAACATAGGTTTTCTCATATTATCCCTTACGGAAAAACACTATTGGGTCTGAGTAATCACTACTGGTGATCAATAGTGTCATTCGTAGTAAGTAGTAAGTAGTGTTACTATTGGATTCAATAGTGCTGAATAGTGTGCACTACTCCCGCCAGTAGTAGTAATCGCGTTTAGTAGTGTTCACTACTTACGCCGCTAATGTCGAATAGTGGACTCCACACATCTACTACTGATAAAGAATGTACACTACTTACACCACTATTACGAAGTACATTCCGAATAGTGAAGACTACTGAGACCAGTATTATTATTCCGCACTATTGATGAGACAGTAGTTCTCATTACTTGGCTGAAAAGTAAAAAATAATAATTGAGCTACTAAATTTACGAAAATTGTGACTAAATCTTTATTAGATATTCGGTTAAATGTTAGTTTAGTTTCAGTGTCACTGTCAATGCATAATATTAGAAAAAGTAATGGAAGCCGTAAATTCTATAACGTGTTTATTTAATCTCTTTCAACCTTATTTACAAGTGGTACACAGATCATTTTTTGAAAATCGTAATCCATATGCACGCATTTAGAATGGATCATTTTTGGAAATATTGCTATTAGATCATTACTTTTTATCAAAATATGAAAGAATTCATTCAATAAAATATGCACCTCGGTATCACTGTACACGGGGGCATCATCTGTCGGCCGAAGAATATTTCCAAGAATGACCTGTTGCACTTCGTCAGTGCAACAATCTGTGTATTAAGCGCCCTGCTGAGCTCAAAGCACATTCTGAAAAAACATAAATATCGCCAAAGTTTGTTCTTTAATCGCAATATAAAAAGCTCTTTCAGCTTAAAAGCGCGGAGCTCCAAAGATAATTATTGCATAAGTATCTCAAAAGCTAGTGTAAGAAAAGCAAAATATATCTCTCATTCTTACAAATTGATTAAAATTTATTTTGTTATAGCAGTAATTATCCTTCGGGATCCCAATAATCAGTAATATGGGGATATACTATTGGGAATTCCCATAATAGTGGGATTCCCAAAAGTATAATCCCCATTTATAAGATCTCATCCAGTCAAAAATGACAAGTCGAAAAGACGGCTATTAGATGCCTACGTCGTCTATGGTTGAAATTATAGTATCCAGTTAAACTACTTTCCAACTGGTTGAAAATTTTGATTGTATTAATTGTAGAGATGCCTTTTCCGCAAAGGACCACGCACTAATTATATGGGAAAAGTGGCCACCGTTAAAATCGACGAAAACTACGGAAAACTGTAGTTTGTGTGATGCCGATGAAAAGTTCAAATCCGCACAACCCTCAAAATATGCTAGTTTTTAAGCTACGAGCCTATAAAGGTAACATTGGTGGTATAAAACGTACACATATTATACATAGTATACCCACTCTTAGCGTTACCCAAGATCAACCAGCGTGGAGGTGGTGAGTGTCTGATCTCCTTTTTTGTTCTTGTTTTTATTTTTTAAATACTTTCTTAATATTTTTTTTTATTTTTTTAATATTTTTCATTTTTTTATTTTTTATTTTTGTTTTTTTCTTTTTATCTTATAATGTTTTCCTATTGTCTCAAACCTTGATTTTCCCTATTACCAGCATCAATGATGTTATGGTATCTCGGATATGCGCGTCATCAACCAAATGTAAAATATCCAAGCAATGCATTATTGCATAATATCATTGATGCTGGTAATAAAGAAAATCAAGGTTTGAGACAATAAAAAAACACTAATTGTAAGATAAAAAGAAAAAAACAAAAATAAAAAATTTAAAAAATGAAAATATTAAAAAAGTAAAAAATATTAAAAAAATATTAAGAAAATAAAAACAAGAACAAAAAAGGAGATCAGACACTCACCACCTCCACGCTGGTTAATCTTGGGTAACGCTAAAAGGGGGTATACTATGTATAATATGTGTACGTTTTATACCACCAATATCACCTTTATAGGCTCGTAGCTTAAAAACTAGCATATTTTGAGGGTTGTGCGGATTTGAACTTTTCATCGGCATCACACAAACTACAGTTTTCCGTAGTTTTCGTCGATTTTAACGGTGGCCACTTTTTCCATATAATTAGTGCGTGGTCCTTTGTAACTTTGTCATAATATAAAAGTTTAAGTTTAAGAACAAAATAGTTATATATGACAAGTCAAAAAGATGACTATTAGACGTCTATGTCGTCTATCCAATTAAATTATTTTTCAATCAATCGAAAATTTTATTGCTTCTATTGAGTGTAGAAACGCTTTTCTGCAAATTTATAATTTGTTTTTTAAATGTTTCTTTAATATTTATTCTTCATTAATTATACATTGTGCAATTTAGTGTAAAAATAATATTTATTAAATATTTTTTTTACATTGATTATTTATTTAAAATAATGATTTAGAGAAAATGTTTATTTAACGTTTATTTAAAATTTGTTTTACATTAGTAATAGTTTATTTTCTATAATAATTTGAAAAAATATTTATTTAATATTTATTCAACATTAATTTAATATTTATGCTGCATTAATAATTTATTTGCAATAATGATTTGAAAAAGTATTTATTTAACATATATTTAATATTAATTTAATATTTATTTCCCTTGTGTGGGGTTGCTAGTCCCCCATTAAGCGCCTCCCCAGGTGGCGGATCGGGGAATGCTCCTCGGCTTTGCCGGAGGGCACCGGGGAAATAAAATACCCGGGGTGGACCAAAACTAGCAATTACACGCAATGGATAAAACACAAACAGAAACGACTACCCCAGGTGGCAGCCCAGGCATAGTTCTGGAAAATCCACCCTCTTCGGAGGCAGGCCTCAAGGATTCTGGGAGAGGCCAACCATTGTTTTGTAAAGACTCTAAGGAGAAAAGTCTAACAACTCCAAGACAACATACAAACGCCCTTGTAGCTCCAAAGCCAGGGCAAGCAAATCCAAATCTCCTACAGTTTAGAGAGCGTTCGTCTTCTGTTGGGTCTTCTAGACCTACGGAGGAAAAATGGATGGAGGTTACTGGCAAAAAAAGACCTCGTGGGAGCCCAGAGAAACAGACGAGAAATCTAAAACAGACCAAGTTAAACGCCTACTGGCTGAGTGCTCTTGTACATACTGCAAATAAGTTTGATATTCTTGGTACTGAAGACCAACAGGTCTCTGAAGACATAGTTGAAGGAAAAATCCCTAAACCACCACCAATCTATGTGGACCGAGTCAGTAACATACAACCTCTTACAAATCTACTAAACATTATAGCGAACGAAGAATATGTAATAAAGGTTCTGAGAGATGAAGAAGTCAAGATCCAGCCTAAATCTACCCAAGCCTACACTAACATTATAAAAGAACTCCAGAAGAAAGGTACGGAATTTCATACTTATAAGCTTAAACAGGAAAGGAGCTTCCGAGTGGTACTAAAAAATATTCACCCCTCTACAAGTACTGAAGACCTCAAAGTAGCAATTGAAGACCTAGGCCACCAGGTTACCAACATATGGAACTTAAGAGACAGGATATCTAAAAAGCCTTTGCCCATGTTCTTTATAGATCTTAAGCCAGAGAAAATCTATGACATCAAATACCTCTTAAACTGTCGTATCATATTTGAAGCTCCGAGGCCCAAGAGACAGATTCCTCAGTGTGCGATCTGCCAAAGGTACGGCCACACTCGGGGATTTTGCTTCCGTAAGCCTAGATGTGTGAAATGCGCTGGAGACCACCTTACAAGAGATTGCCAGAGGAAAGGAAGATCAGAGCATGTCAAGTGCGTACTTTGTAGTGGAAACCACCCGGCTAACTACAAGGAATGTTCTGTCTACAGGAAGCTGCAAAAAGCCAAGTACCCAGTTCTCAGGCCTAGGGAAACAAATACAGGGCAGTCAGCGATTCAACCGCAAAACTCATACGCTGAAATTACTGGCAAAAGAGTAAAAAATAGGAACCCAGAGCAAAACCCTCACTCCGAGCAAAAATACAATTCCCAGTCCAAAAATGAATTTAAGGATGTCAGAGAGTTACTACAAGCAATAATGAATCAAATGAAAGCTATCACTAGTATGCTGGTGGAACTAACGTCTAAACTTGCCCAAAATTCAATTGCTTGAAACTAGCACTCTGGAATGCCAATGGGCTATCACACTATATTGAGGAAGTCTTTCTCAATACTCACAATATTGATATTATGCTTATATCTGAGATCCATTTTACAGACAGAAGTTACATTAAAATTCCAAGATACTGCGCCTATCACACAACTCATCCTGATGGAACAGCACATGGAGGTACGGCTATACTCGTAAAAAACAATTTAAAGCACCACCAGACCACCTCCTACCGCAAGGAGCAGATACAAGCTACTAGTATAGTATAGACTGGAACAGTCCTATCACTGTTTCGGCAGTCTACTGTCCACCGAAACACACTATTAAGCAAGAATGCTTCACAAACTTCCTAAATACCCTGGGGAACCGTTTTATTACTGGAGGTGACTTCAATGCTAAACATGTTCACTGGGGCTCCCGTCTTACGCTCCCGAGGGGACGTGAGCTGCACAGGGCTGTAGAAACATTAGGGCTGAGGGTGGTGTCCTCTGGACAACCGACTTATTGGCCAACGGACAGGAATAAAATACCCGACTTAATCGACTTCTGTATAATAAGAGGCATCTCGGAAAATTATATAGAATGTGTAAGTTGCCTAGAACTAGCCTCAGATCACACCCCAGTCTTGGTTACATTGGCCAGCAAAATACGGAAAAAGGAAAGGAAGTGTACGCTCCATAACAAGAAGACAGACTGGGATCAATTTCGAGATTCCCTCACCCCTTCTCTTAACCTAAAAATTCCACTGAAGACGGAAGAGGATGTGGTGTTGGCTGTGGAGCACTTCAACGCTTCTGTTCAAAACGCTGTTTGGGAATCTACTCCGTCACTCGAAATCTTAGATAGCAAGCTAATTTACTCGAATGTTATAAAAGCAAAAGTGGCTGAAAATAGGCGATTAAGGAGACAGTGGCAGCATACCCGTTGTCCTCATATAAAAAGCAGCCTAAATCGCTCGATAAAAGATCTTAAAAACCTCCTATCTTCTGAAAGGAATAGCGATGTGCAGAGATATCTCCAGGAGTTAGATGCTACGGCAGCAACTGATTACTCTTTATGGAAGGCCACAAAGAAACTAAAACAGCCAATAACAGCTTCTCCCCCGCTACGTCGGGCGGATGGGAGCTGGGCACGGAGTGACGCTGAAAAAGCCAAAACCTTTGCTGAGCATGTACACAAAGTGTTCCTGGCCCATCCATACGAGGGATCTGCTGACCCTGCTGCATGAGAATTATGTCAATTGCAGCCTACAGGGCCCAGATCATCCCGTGGTACCACTAGAGAGCTTCTCCAAATCGGAAGTCGCGAGTACTATAAAGAGATTAAACTGCAGAAAGGCGCCTGGCTATGATCTTATCACCGGTAAAATCCTAAAAGAACTTTCAGACTCCGGTATCATTTACCTTATGCAGCTCTACAATGCTGTGTTGAGATTAAACTTCGTCCCCCCCAATGGAAGGTCGCACAGGTGAAGATGATCCCCAAGCCAGATAAATCTCCTGACGACCCTAAATCTTATAGACCTATTAGCTTATTACCCATTCCTGCCGAGGTCTTGGAAACCTTATTGTTAACAAGGTTGACTCCTTTAATTAAGGACAAAACTTAATCCCTGAACATCAATTTGGTTTTAGACGGAAACATGAGACAATCGAACAAGTACATAGACTTGCCGAAAAAATCCATCAATCAATGGAGAACAAGGAGTATTGCTCCGCAGCCTTTCTGGACGTCTCACATGCGTTTGATCGAGTATGGCACGATGGACTTTTACATAAAATTAAAATTAACCTACCTAATACGTATCCTATCCTAAAATCTTATCTTAAAGAAAGGTTTTATCAGGTTGTTGATGGGGAAGCAATGACTGGTTTGTACCCAATTGCTGCAGAAGTGCCTCAGGGCAGCGTGTTAGGACCATTATTATACCTACTCTTTACTGCCGACCTTCCAACAAGTCACTCAGTGCTAACTGGGACTTTTGCAGATGATACGGCGATACTTGCCTCGCACACAAACCCAGCGACTGCCTCTTCTATCCTTCAAAATAGTTTAAACAAAATATCTAATTGAATGAGGAATTGGAGAATTAAGGCAAATGAAATCAAATCAGTTCCATGTTACCTTCATGACAAGGCAAGGAAATTGCCCTCCAATCAAAATAAACAACGTGGCAGTTCCGCAAGTGGAACATGTAAAATACCTTGGAATTTATCTGGACAGACGGCTGACCCGGAAAAAACACATTTTTACCAAGAGAAAACAACTAGGACTCCAGCTTCGCAAAATGTACTGGATGATAGCCCGCAAATCTCAGTTGAACCTTGAGAACAAAGTACTCCTATACAAAGCCATACTGAAGCCCATCTGGACATATGGTATCCATCTATGGGGCACAGCTTCATCATCCAACATTGAAATTCTCCAAAGGTTTCAGTCAAAAGTATTAAGAATCCTAACAAACGCACCATGATTCATCACGAACGAGATTCTACACCAAGACCTAAATTTATCTACGGTGAAGAAGGAGATCACGGCCAAAATTAAAACCTACAACGACAGGATATCGAACCACCCAAATGCTCTTGCGAATCAGCTCATGACCAGCAGAACTACACCTCGCAGAGTAAAGAAGAAAATACCATTGTACCTTCTAATTGACATATAGTGACTTATGGAAATGTGTCAGTGGACGCATTTTGCGCGAATCAATGTACCCACACACTAAAATACTGAATGTCCCTGGGACAGATTGTAATAATTAATTGAGTTTAAAAAAATATTTATTTTACATTAATTATTTATTTACAATAATGATTTAAAAAGATATTTATTTATCGTTTATTTGACATTAATTTATAGTACAGGCGATATACGGGAAAAAAGAGGTCAACCCGGAAAAATTGCACCAAGCACGTTTTTAGGCTTAAAATTTTCAAAAAAATATACTGAATAACATATCCAAAATTCACCAAAATTGCCTTTCTATGTTTTTTAAACAAAATACACTTAAAATATAAACAAATGAGTTTTTCTCACAAACTATGGGAATATTGAAAGAACTCGAGAAATCAAAATTATAGATCTGATCAAGATCTATATAAATTGTACTTTGTTATTTTTTCTTAAAATTTATAATTTTCGAGATATTTACAAAGAAAACTGTGATATCTGGTTAATATTAGTCAAAGGAATGAATTATGCAATGTATACGCGTTTGATTACTATATGTATTGTTTTGATTTTTATCAGTGCTATAACCATTTTTGTGCATTGTTGTAACAATTTAAAAAAATTATTTATTAAAAAAAATTTTTAAGAAAATATTTTTTATTAACATTATTTTTGCAAATAAAAAACATGTATTTGATAGTAGTAAATAAATTGTAACACAAATATATAATATATCAAAATTGTGAGGTGATCAGATAGAAAATATACCCTGTTTGACTTGATCTTTCTTGTTCATGTATGTTTGCGCGGTTCAACCGTACCTATTCCGCATCGCATGTCAGTTTCTTTCTTCCTTGTGTCGAGTAAACTTTAAAAGTTTAAACTATCGATGCGCCTCTTATTGCAGTAATCTCGTCTGCAAAATGGACAATGTTTCCTGTTGTCGCTACTATGTTTCAGTACTGCGTTCCTTGCTGATAGCATTAATAGTCTCAGCAACTTTTACAGTCAACACAGAAGTTTTGTCCAACGCATTTAACTCTTCCTTACAAATTATACAAATGGAAGACATTTTTCAACAAAACATCACTTCTTGGCAATACTTTTTTATTCTTTATTTTTATTTTGATTTCAAAAGTAAAATGAAAAATTACTCGCACAAAATAACTGGGGAATCACATTAATAAGCGATCACTTTTCGTATTACTTTGAACCATTATAGGTCCTTACTTGACACAAGGAAGAAAAAAACTGACATGCGATGCGGAGTACGTTTGAACCGTGCAAACATACATGAACAAGAAAGATCAAGTCAAACCGGGTATTTTCTATCTGATCACCTCACAATTTTGATATATTATATATTTGTGTTACAATTTATTTACTACTATACATACATGTTTTTTATTTGCAAAAAAAATGTTAATAAAAACTTTTTATTTATTTAAAAATTTTTTTAAATAAATAATTTTTTTAAACTGTTACAACAATGTACAAAAATGATATAGCACTGATAAAAATCAAAACAATATACCTAGTAATCAAATGCATATACATTGCATAATTCATTCCTTTGACTAATATTGACCAGATATCACAGTTTTTTTTTAATATCTCGAAAATTATAAATTTTAAGAAAAAATGACAAAGTACATTTTGTATAGATCTCGATCGGACCTACAACTTTGATCTCTTGAGTTTCTTTAATATTCCTCATAGTTTTTGAGAAAAACTCATTTCTTTACATTTTTACGTATATTTTGTTTTAAAAAACATAGAACGGCAAAGGAGATTTTGGTGGATGTTGATATGTTATTCAATATATTTTTCTGAAAATTTTAAGCCTAAAAACGTGCGTGGTACAATTTTTTCCGGGTTAAATCGTATCTCGCCTGTACTATTAAGAAAGATGCACGTAGCGCATCTTTCCATGCTAGTTCGCTACAACGCCGCTAGGCGGCGCATAACGGTAAGCCAACTAAACTCGTAAGTAAATTTCAGATGGGAGCGAATATAAGCACAGCCTCCGGCAAAGCAAAATCGCGAGGAGTCTGGCTTGGAGCTCGGAGCGGAGCAGACGTGTTGACTGTGCCAGCGAGTGACGTATTGTTGTGTGACGTTTTGTCAGATTCCGCCCTTTTCAGGGCGCTGACGGCGGTGGTACTTCTCTGCTCGCTTTGTGTGGGCTGCTGACAAGGTGGAGGTTCTCGCCGATGGTGACTCTACTTCTGGACGTCCCTCCGATTTGGAGGGCAAATCTAATCCCAAGACGGCCCATAAGCGCCTAGCTTCGGACTCTGTGACGGGTCTCCCCTGCTCCGGTCACGCCGGTCACGTGGACAAGGTACCTCGTATTGACGTCGCTGCTTCTTCTCAAGGTAATGTTTGCACAGTTAACCGCTTCCAATGCCTTGCCGACTCTTTGGATATGCATGACATGCATGCGGAGCCTACTGATGCTCCCGTAGTACAGTCTAAACGTCCTAATAAACGGCTGCGTGACGATGGTACATCTAGCACGGATATACCGCAGAATTCGCAATGTGACGCTCAAAAAGCTGCTCCAGTTGCTGAAGCTCAACGCGAGAAACGACCTCCGCCTGTTTATCTCGAAATTCATCCCAGGAAATTCGCGGATTTTTCTAAACTGCTTAAGTCGACCATTGGCGATAATTACCAGCTGAAGTTTTTGGGCAATCAGACCAAAATTCAATTTAACATGCTTCAAGAATATATTGAATTTAAGGAATTTGCCATTGCTGAATGTTATTCTTTTCATACTTTTTCGTTGCCCGAGGACAAAAGTGTGACAGTTACCCTTAGAGGATTGCCAAATGTTCCCAATCTCGCTATTAAAGAAGAATTGGAGGAAAATGGACTTACAGTTAACTCCTGTACAAATATCAACGCAGAAAATAGCTTATATGCTATTTTTAAGATTAACTTAAGTGCCAAACATACGTTATCTCAGTTGAGAAAAATTAAATTTCTTTTCAACTCCCGTGTTTACTGGGATAAATTTATAAACTATAAGACTGTGTTGCAATGTTTTCGCTGTCAGGCCTTTGGCCATACATCTGCCAACTGTTTTAAAAATCCTCGCTGTGTTAAGTGTGCAGCTGATCATTTAACTTCGGACTGTAGTAAATCGCCTGATACAATGGCTAAGTGTTGCAACTGTCAAGGAGATCATCCGGCTAGCTATACCAAGTGTCCGGCGTATCTTAAGTTTGTGGAGAAAAGAACAGCCAAACCTGCGCCGCATAAACTTTTCAATTTTTCGCATGATTCTAATAAGTTGTATGCAAAAGCTCCCGCATTTTCCCATAAGTCCTTGCCTCTTCCTTCTAACTCAGTTCCTGTTGTTGCTAGCAGTGCTCGCGCCGCCTCTCTTTCTCCTTCGTATGCCGAGGCCGCGAGAAATGTAAATATTAGCATTCCTGCTCCCTCAGATAATAGTCACATGTACACTGCCAATGTTAGTGAGCTGTTTTCGGAGATCAACAAGCTGAATCAGCTTGTTGATGTCCCCAATATGCTGAAAGTTATTAAACTCTTAAATTCTAAACTTGCTTCATGTCATGACGGCATGAGTAAATTGCAAGCATTTATTGAGGCTGCTAATTTAATTTGTTAGCCTTTATATCTCAAACATTGGCAAATTTAAAAATAAGTTTGTGGAATGCCACAAGCTTAAACGGTAAATCATTGGAGTTTAATCAGTTTTTGGCCGATAATCATGTGGATATCGCTCTGGTTACTGAGACATGGCTGCGTCCGGATATTAATATTTCTTTTCCTGGCTATGATGTTGTTCGTCAAGACGCGGACAAGGTCATAGCTGGAGGCCTGGCCATTATTATTAGCAGGTCTATTAGTTATGTACAGTTGCCTCCTCTTGCGCTGCAGGGCTGTAAAATCCTTCTTGTTGAAATTAGGGCGGGTTTAAGACTTACTCTGGGAGTCTGTTATGCACCGCCTAAATCAGATTTTGATTTTCAATCTCTTAATGCTATCTTTAATAATTTTCCAAGTGTTATAATTGGTGGTGATTTTAATGCTAAACACAAGTTGTGGAATAATTTTTCCAATAATACCAGAGGTGTTCATCTTTATAATTATATTAACAAAACTAATGTATCTATTGTACACAGTACTTTTTCTCATAAAATGCCGCGTAAGAATCCTTCTAATATTGATTTTTTCTTGGTTAAGAATTTATCTCTTGATAATAAATGCTTTATTATTGAGGATTTGCCATCAAATCATTTTCCAGTTTTACTTGAGCTAGAAAACACTAATGTTATTAAAAAGATAAGATTGTCTATAAAACAGATTGGGACAAATTCACTGCTGAGACTGACAGGTGGTTGATTCAGTTTGATCTGAGGAGTGAGATGGATGTTGACCGGTGTATTAGAGATTTGCAGAGGTTCTTGTCTAAGACCTTTAAGTCGGCTTCTCAGGTTAATAAATTTAGTTTCCACTCTCATTCTTTAGATGCGTGTGACTCGGAGCGTCTCGACTTTTTGTCTAAATTGCGAAATCGGTTTCAAAGGAAATATCAGAGGACTGGTTTTTCTTGATATAAAATATTGAGAAATATTAATTCCTCTCATATTAATACTCTCCTTCAGGAGGCCAGAGATAATTATTGGTCTGTTAGACTTAAAAATGTCAATGTCAGGGATAAGTCTCTCTGGACTGTTTTAAAATCCCGCAATAGAACTAAACAACCGATTCCGCATTTTGTTTTAGAGGATAAAACCATTGTTTATGATCCTGCTGAAAAGTCGAGAGCTCTGGCTGAGTCTTTTAGTAAAAACTTCTCTTCGTCGTTGAATCTCACCTCCCCTCATGATCAAATAGTGGAGGATTTTATGGTCTCTCTGGACGGGCTTAGCCCCTCCGTTGATCTGAATTTTTTAACCCCGCAATTAGTGCAATATATTGTTGGCAATCTTCCAAATGGTAAGGCGCCTGGGCAAGATAAAATTACTAACATCATGCTCAAAAAATCATCTTTCAAGATTTACCTGCAATTATATTATATTTTTAAGGCATCTTTTAGATTGTATTATTTTCCGAAGTCTTGGAAGACGTTGATTCTGGCTTTCCCTAAACCTGGTAAGTCTCAATCTTCGCCTTCCAATTATAGACCAATTAGTTTGCTTAGTACTATGAGTAAGGTGTTTGAAAAGATTATCTTGCGACAGATGAATTCTTTTTTAAGTGATAATAATATAATTATTAATGAACCATTCGGTTTCAAACCCGGCTATTCTACGGCCCTGCAATTGCTCAGAGTCACTGAACATTTTGCCATGGAAATTAATAAAAAACGTGATTCAGCCATGGTTCTGTTAGATTTGCAAAAGGCTTTTGATTCTGTGTGGCATGCCGGCTTATTATATAAGTTAAATTCCATTAACCTTCCTTTGTACCTGATCAAGATTTTGAGGAGCTATCTTGCGGAGCGATCGTTTATGGTTTCCTTTCAGGGAGAATTATCTCCTCTGTTTGATATTTTTACCGGAGTTCCTCAGGGGTCTATATTGGGGCCGATCTTGTTCAATATCGATATCAACGACATTCCTAAAGCTGCCAACACTAGCCTTGCGGTCTATGCGGATGATACGGCTGTTTACACCTCTTCTTGGAGTGCAGCTCTTCTTTCCGATAGACTTCAGAGGCATGTTGATGACATTGTCCGGTTTTTATTCGGATTGGAAAATGACCATCAATCCGGGCAAAACTGAAGCAATAATATTCACCCGCAAATTGAATCTTCGACCGCCGTTGATTCGTGTATTGGATCATTCAATTCCTTGGTCCCCTTTTGTTAGATACCTGGGTATTCCACTTGATTCTGGCCTTCGTTGGCGCCAGGCTGTTCACGATCGCTCCTGCAAGGCTTTAGGCAAGCTTAGGGTACTCTACCCTTTAATTAATAAAAAAAAGTTCTCTTAGCGTGAACCTTAAGCTTTTACTTTACAAAATGTGTGTTCGCTCTGCCATGCTTTATGCTGCTCCAGTCTGGGCAGCCGCTGCTCGCTCACATCTTGATCGGTTACAAATTGTTCAAAACAAATTCCTGCGTATTATTCTTGGCTCGCCTCTTGATACGCCTATTCGTATACTTCATGAAAATTCTAACATGGAATATGTCAAGGACGTTATTGCTAGAATGCTCGATAACGCCTATAGACCCGATCACGCTAATCCGTTGATTAGTTCAATCGGAGAATATAATATCGAAGACATTCCTATGCGTATCAGATGTCGCTTGCCGAGACATTTCTTTTCTGGTGGTAATTGAATGAATAAATTTTCTGTGAGTTAGCCTTTTTGGTGAATGCTAATTTGGTGAATGCATGGTGGGGGCTTGCTGATTGGGCTAAGCTTTACTCAAGTTATGTTTTATATTTATATATTTATATTTATATGTCAAATGTATTTTTTGGGACACCCTATTTTTTCAATTGCAAACCATGTTAGATAAACCCCCAAACTTTGCATAAGTGTTATTTTTTTCAATAAAGCAATACTTTGGTTGTTAAAACATTTTTTATACTCAACGTTTACTACGAGGACTCATGAACGTAATGTATTTTCCTAGGACATGTCCTCGAATTATACTTTAAACAGACTATTCGCAATTAAAGTTAGCGTTTAAATATGGTGAAATAAAATCAAATACGGTAAAATACGGCGAAATAAAATCAAATGCGGTAAAATACGGTGAAATAAAATCAAATACGGTAAAATATAGTGAAATAAAATCTATTACGGTAAAATACGATGAAATTCAATCAAATACGGTAGAATACGGTGAAATAAAATCAAATACGTTAAAATATGGTGAAATAAAATCAAATACGGTAAAATACGGCGAAATAAAATCAAATACGGTAAAATACGGCGAAATAAAATTAAATACGGTAAAATTCGGTGAAATAAAATCAAATATGATAAAATACGTTGAAATAAAATCAAACACGGTAAAATACGGTGAGGTAAAATCAAATACGGTAAAATACCGTGAAATAAAATCAAATACGGTAAATACGGCGGAATAATATCAAATACGATAAAATACGGTCAAATACGGTAAAATACGGCGAAATAAAATCAAATACGGTAAAATTCGATGAAATAAAATAAAATATGATAAAATACGGTAAAATAAAATTAAATACTGTAAAATACTGTGAAATAAAATCAAATACGGTAAAATACGGTGAAATAAAATCAAATACGGTAAAACACGGTGAAATAAAATCAAATACTGTAAAATGCGATGAAATAAAATCAAATACGGCAAAATATGTATACGGCGAAACAAAATTAAATATGGTAAAATACCGTGAAACAAAGCAAAATACGAGAAAATAAGGTGAAACAAAGAAAAATGCGGTGAAATAATATCAATAGTGATAAAATACGGTCAAACGAAGTAAAGTACGGTAAAATATGATACAATGTTCAATAATTCGTAATCATAATCATATTAGTGTGACAAAAATGCTTAACAAAAATTCGTGAAATTCATCAAAAAGACATTAAAAATGTAAAAAAACGCCAAGTATGTTTCACGCAAAATAATTTTATGAATAATATTAGGAAAATATAGAAAATATTTACTTAAAATACACAAAAAAAAATAAAAATAATGGCATGAAAAAGGAGTGATTGGGGTTGGCTGCATTGGAGTAAGTAATAGAAGCACGTCTGTCAAACGCGTCAGCTTATTTACGGATTTATCTACCGTTTTCATCGCCCTAGGGCGATTTTGTTACAGGTATTTGCATGCGCAGTATTGCAAGTGTATTTGCAGATATAAGGAAGCAGTACAGGAATCGTAAGAAAGACGCATTTGGAGATTCTGCGTTGCCGCGATTTTGGAGGTTAGGAAATAGAAGGGAAGGTGAAACAGAATTTGCCTAGGCACCAGCGGCCGGGTTCGCAAAACCACCAAAAAGCAAACAACGACCCTGTGGTACTCCTGATAAGGCGAATAGAGAGAGAGGAGCCACCTAGTGGTTAAAAACAAAGGGAAAAGAGTCGGTAACGAAAATCTCTACCGGATTAATGAATAAAACAGGAGAAGGCCCTGAGAGGCAAAAGGAGTCAAAACGAAAAGGAAGGCCGACCCACGCGGAGGATCTTGGAAGGCAAAGGGCTAACAGTGCCGAATCGATAATTGACTCGTTCAAGAGGAAGAGGGAAGAAGAGGAAGACAGGATAAGAGCAGAGAAGGAACTCCTTGAAAAGTTCGAAAAAACAAGAGCGGTGAGCAGGTCTCCCCCAACTAAAAAATCAGAAAAAGCAGCAGAAGTAGAAAGGTCGCAAGAGGAGAAAAGTGCAGAAAACGAAAAAGGACTAGACATGGACAAAATAGACAAACTAACGAAAATAATATTAACAATTAAGAAAGATACAGAAAAGATAAAAAAAGAAAATAAGGTAATAAGACTAGAATTACAAGACTTAAGAGAAGAATGGAAAAAGAAACAAGAGGAGTGGGAGAGAGAAAAAGGGATAATGGAAAACAGATTAAAGGAACTGGAGATCAAAGAAGAACAAATAGAGAAGAAAATGACAAGAATGAAGCAAGTAGAAGAGAAGGAGGAGGCAAGAGAGAGAAGAGAAAGAAGGAACAACATCATTCTGAAAGGTGTAGATTTACCGAGAGAAGGTTCACCCAAGGGAACGATAGAGCATATAATGAGACACGAACTGCAGGTAAAGGCGGACGTGGAGGACGCGTACTGGATAAAAAGAGAGCAGCGAGGAAGAATGCTTGTAGCGAAACTAAAAAGCTGGCAACAGAAAAAAGAAGTACTGGCAAAGAAAAGTAAGCTGAAAGGTAAGAAACTGTACATTGACAACGATTTAACAAAGAAGGAAAGAGATGTGCAAAAAGAGATAGCAGAAATTGCGAAAATGAAGAGAGAGCGAGGAGACCAAGTGAAGATAGGCCACAGGAAACTAACAGTCAACGAAAAGACCTTCATATGGAGGGAAGAGTAAGGACTGAGAGAGTTTTTTCAGAGCAGGCAAAGCCCTTCAAACCCAAACAGAGCGAGTAAATGCACAGAATAAAACAATAACAGCCCGGCACAATATAAATGAATGCAAAGACAATAAGGTAAAGCAAAAAGAAATTAAGGTATTGTTTTGGAATACGGCAGGAATTGCAAAAAAAGACGAAGAATTTTGGGATTACGTACGAGAATTCGATATAGTCAACCTCACGGAAACGTGGATAGAAGAGAAAGGATGGAAGAAAATGGAAGCCCTGATGCCAAAAAAATACAACTGGGAAACACAGCACGCAGTAAGAGACAAGAAGAAGGGCAGAGGAGCAGGAGGTATGATAACAGGTGTGAAGAAAACCATCAGGTTGGAAGAGGTACAAAAAGAAACACAAGGAATAATTAGTTACAGCGTAGAAATTAATGGAGAAAAGTGGAAAATCATCTTAATCTACAATAGAGAAGGCAAGAGGAAAACACTAGAGAAACAGGAAGAAAAAATTGAAGAAGAAGAATGGAAGAAAATGATAGTTGGGGGTGACTTCAACGCTAGGATAGCAGAGAAAGGAGAGTTAGTATGGGATGGAGAAGACGAAGGAAGCAAGAGGCACTCGAAGGATAAAATATTGAATAGACAAGGAATCGACCTGTTGGAAAAAATAGAGAAAATGGGGCTAAATTTGCTAAACGGAAACAAGGAAGGCGACAATCAGGCGGAATGGACATTCACGGGAGCAAAAGGAAATTTAATAATAGACTATGCAATTTGCAATGCGGAAACATGGGAAGAAATAAGAAATTTGAGGATAGGAGAGAGGACAGAATCAGATCACCAGCCGTTAGAGATAGAACTGAAGGCGATGACGGAGGAGATAAGAAATAAAGAAGAAGCAAAAGAGATAGAGATAGAAGATTGGTCAGAAGAGGGAATAAGAATATACAAAGAAAATCTTGAGAGGAGGAAAACAGAAAAAGAAGAAATCCAAGAAGAATGGGAAGAATTAGCAGAAAAAATCCGAAAAGCAATAAACAAAAAAAAGGTCAGGAACAAAACGCAAAATATGGGAAAGAAACCTTGGTGGGACAAGGATTGCAGAATCAGCAAAACGAAACTGAATCGATCACTCAGACAAATGAAAAAGGGAAACATAGAGAGATCAGAATACATAAAAGAAAAACAAGGACACGGCAAACTCTGCGAAATGAAAAAGAAAGAAGAAAGAGAAAGAGAGCAGAAAAAAATAATGGAAATAACTAATGAAACCGAAATCTGAAAGTACATAAAGAAGGAGAGAAGAGGAAGAGAGAAGCCGGATAACAGCATCGGAGAAGAGCAATGGAAAAGACACTTTATGGAGTTATTAGAAGGAAGAGATACAAGAGAGGAAAACAAAGCACCAAAAACAGCAAGAAGAAGTATTAGAAAGAGGTATAGAAGAAAGTACTGATAGTATAACGGAGGAGGAGGTAAACAGAGCAATAGCAAAATTAAAGAAGAAGAAAGCAGCGGGAGAAGACGGCATAAAAAATGAAGCCTGGCTACATGCGAACAAGGAAACGAAAGGAAAACTAAAAGAAATTTTACAAAAAATATGGCAAGGAGGAGAGATACCAAGTGGATGGAAAGAGGGAAGAATATATCCAATACACAAAAAGGGCAGCAAAAAGGAAACAGGAAATTACCGAGAGATCTCACTTCTGGACACAGCATACAAAATATACGCGATAATTCTGGAAGGAAGGCTAAGAGAGGAAGCAAACCGGCTTAAAATATTACCAGAAACACAAGCAGGATTCAGAAAAGGAAGAAGCTGCATAGATAATATATATGCATTGAAAACAGCAGCAGAGAAGGTGTTAGCAAAAAAGAGGGGAAAGCTATATGTATTTTTTGCAGATGTAAAGGCGGCTTTTGATAAGGTAGATAGAGAAGTGCTATGGAAGAATATGAAAAAACAAGGTATTAGTAAAAGACTAATAGAAAGAACAAAAAAAATATATAAAGAGACTACGACTAGTGATATCAGGAGACAAAGTAACAGAAAGATTCTGGACAGAGAGGGGACTAAGACAAGGCTGCCCCCTAAGCCCATTACTCTTTATAATATATTTGGCAGATGTTGAGGAATTCTTGAAAAAAAGACAAGTCGGAGGGGTTGTAATCGGCAGAATAAAAATATTTACACTTGCATATACAGACGACCTGGCAATGTTGGCGGAGTCTGAAGAGGATATTAAAAAAATGTTGAAAAGCCTGGAAAAATATCTTGAAAGGAAAAGACTCACTCTAAATGCGGGTGTCTAAGATACTCGTTTTCTGTAAAAAGGAAAGAAGCAAAGAAAGAAAATGGAAATGGAAGAATGAAGAATTGGAAGAAGTAAGGGAATTTAAATATCTGGGTTTCACGTTTAAGAAGAATAACAAGGACGATGCACATATAAAGGACGTAGTTAAAAGAGCGGCAGCAGCCATGGCACAGATATGGGAAATAGGAGAGAGGAAATTTGGAGGAGACTTTAACAGAAGAATCATGATGTTCAATGTTATGGTGAAAAGCATCATGTTGTATGGAGTAGAAGTATGGGGATGGAGAGAATGGAAAGAAATCGAAGCGTTACAGGAAAGGTACATAAGATGGATCCTAGGATTGGACAGGTGCACCCCAGGATACATAGTCAGAGAGGAAGCAACAATAGAGAAGATATGCCTAGAAGCAGGAGGAAGAGCGATAAGGTACCAAGACAGAATAAAGAACGAGTCAAAAAACGTGATACTAAAAGTGTGCAGAAGAGAAATGGATAAGATAGAATGGGAAAGTACAAACTGGGGCAAAACAATGAAAAAACTGTATGAAGTAGGAGGAACGAGCCGTTGGGAAAGAGAAGCTAAGGAAAACAAAGGAATAAATACAGTAGAAGAATGGATGGAAAAGTATAAAGAAAAACAGCTGGAAGAAAGGGGAATTAAAATAGAAAAATCAGTTCTAGCGAAAGATTACAAAAGGTGGATAGGAGCAGGAAGAGCGAATTACTTGGGACAGAAAGGAAAAGGAAAACGACTGAAGACTCTAGCTAGATTCAGATGCTGCAACGAATGGAGAGGAAATAAATACTGGGAGGAGGACAGTAAGAGAGAATGTAGATTATGTGGAGAGAAAGAGGAAACCTGGAAACATATTCTGACGGAATGCATAGAAACCAAGGCAATGGGCTTACCGGAAGCAGTAATAATGTCAGAAAGCGGAGAAGGAGTGGAATGGATGCTAAAAATCATTAAAATGAGGAGTGAGAGAGAATTACTGGGCTCAAACTATACGTATAACATGCGGGAGAGTGTATATAAGAGATTGTCCCCGAATCATACGTTTGATATATGGATAGTTTGAAGCCTGTCCTCAAAGTATACAAATGTCCCCAAAACATACATGCGCTTGAGATTTTGTCCCCATTAAATACTCACGACATATATATATCATATTTATTTATTTTATTTTATTTCTCTGACCATGCTTATCGTTTTACTGTAATATTTTAGGCGCCTATACACGCCAATTTTTATTTTATTTATTCATTCTTATTTATTTATTAATATTTATGAATATCTAGTATTTATTTATTTATATTTATTCATTTATGTACCTCATTTGTAACTCCTTTCCTCATCTATTTCCTTTTTCCTTAGTCCTTTTATCCGCTTAGCTTTTGCTTTTATTTTTATTTCCTTTTTTTTTCATGATTATGGGTTTTTTGCAACTTTTCCCATACCTTATGACACCTTTGGAACTACGGCTTTTTCCAATTTCAGATTTCTTATGATCTCGGTATTATTGACCTTATATTATATGTAGGTTTGGCTTGTCCTGGGTACTGCAGTTCATAGCTCATCGGATCAACAAAAAAAAAAAAGCAAAATTGCGACATCCGCGGGTCTTCGGACCCAGCGCTTGATATATATATTACGTATATATACATTTTTGAAAACGTTAAAAATAATGTAAAATGTTTTTAAAAATATAAACGTCTAATAAGCAACTAATAAACGTTTTTTCAACTGATGATTTCTGACTGGGCAGTAATTACGAATAGTGGGATCCCAGTAATCCTGACTAGTGGAATCTCAATAATCCCGAATAGAGGATTCCAGTAGTAGTAATCCTCAATAGTGGGATTGCTGTAATCCCCAATAGTAATCTTCAATAATCCGCGAATTTACGAGTAGTGATTTTCAATAGTGACCCCAGTAGTTCCTCTAGTAGTGTTTTTCCGTAAGGGATGTATATACAGGGTGTTTTAAAATTAAGTGCATTAAATTTGTGTAATGAAAGAAGGAATCAATACAAGCATTTTAAGTATAGGAACCATGGGTCGGCGACGCTTCGTTACGGCGTTATGGGCGTTTAAACTAAATCGTCATAACGTCTGCGATGCAATTATTTTATTCTGTTAATTTGACATGTGAAAGTGGCATGTGGATTATCTTCAGCCCACACATGATTGTTGTGAGTGTTAACGATGGCTTCACGCGTGAAGCTTGCTTCGTCGGTAAACAAAACACGAGCTGGAAATTCAGTTTGGAGAGCTCTTTGTTGCAGAAACCAATTAACAAAGGCAACACGAGCCGGAAAATCATCGGGGCGAAGAGCTTGCACCTTTTGCCGATGAAACGGATGAAGCAAATTGTCATGGACAATATTCCAAACAAGACTCTTATTAACATGGAGCTCGCGTGCAATAATTCTAGTACTTGTTGATGGATTATCTTCAAATCGCTCTAATACTTCTTCCTCAAACTGTGGAGTACGTGTTGACCTATTTCTCCCTGCGTTGTACATCCTCGATTGCAATGATCCCGTTTCCCTCAGACGTTGATCAACGTTAACAAAAGTCCTCCGGTTCGGCAGTCTTCTGTTCGGGTATCTTTCTTGATACATCCTCTGAGCGAGCGCACAGTTGCCTCCAGCAGCGCCGAAAGTTAAGTGTATGTCTGCGAGTTCCTCCCAAGTGTATCCATTGTGGCGGTTCATGATTATTTCAAAGAAAATAAAGCTACTCGTTTATTACCAGCTACTCGTTTCTCACTGTGAGTAGCACAGCTCGACTGACAACGTGATCACTACAGCTTGGCTGAGAAAACACGAGGAAAGTGAAAGAAAGAACTTGCAAGCACCTTGAGAAGTAAACAAACGAGAGGCAAACAACGCCGTAACGAAGCGTCGCCGACCCATGGTTCCTATACTTAAAATGCTTGTATTGATTTCTTCTTTCATTACACAAATTTAATGCACTTAATTTTAAAACACCCTGTATATATTGGCGAAACATATGTCATTCTTATTTTGTCTGTTTTTCTGAAAAACGTCCAAATTCGTATAAAAATTCTGAAAAATTCTGAATTCTGATTAAAATATATTATATTAAAAATAGATAATTCTAAAAGATATTTTTTTATCAAGAAAATCCTAATTCATTTCTGCCGTGTTTCTGCTGCTACATTGTGGCAACACATCATATATGCTCGATTTCTGCTATACATCTGCTGTTGATAACTAATATTGCAGGCTCTGTTTGTTATTAGCTGCATTTCTAGCGTCATATCGTGACGGCATACCGTGCTTCGTTTCTGCTGCATTTCTAGCATCACATTGTGCTGGTAAAAACAAAGCTTAATGAGGACGCAGCGGAGTGGAATCTGCTGCAAATTTGTGATCAAATCTACTGGCATACTGCTGGCATACTGCTAGCATTTTGCTAGCTGGGATATAAGGTTTATGATTTCTGTTCCCTGTTCCTGTATCTTCTTGCCTGGCATTGTGCAAGGGCCTTTAGACGTAATATATTCAACTTTTTGTAAAAATAATCCAATTAAATCCAATTAGACTTATATCCCAGATAGCAAAATGCTAGCAGTATGCCAGCAGATTCGATCACGAATTTGCAGCAGATTCCACTCCGCTGCGTCCTCATTCAGCTTTGTTTCTGCCAGCACAATTTGATGGCAGAAATGCAGCAGAAACAAAGCACGATATGCCGTCACGATATAACGCTAGAATTGCAGCAAATAACGAACAGAGCCGGCAATATTAATTATCGACAGCAGATGTATAGCAGAAAAATCAAGCATGATCTGTTGTCACAATGTGGCAGCAGTAACACGGCAGAAATAAATGGAAAAATATCTTAGGATTATTTATATATGTATATATATATTATATATATTTTAATTTGAATTTTTATAAAAATTTTCAGACTCTCAAAATTTTATATGAATTGGAACGTTTTTCAGAAAAACTGACAAAATAAGAATGAAACATTTTTTGCCAATATTATATATATAATATAAGAAAATCTATGTTAATTTATCAGAAATTTTTATACATATCTACATATTGAAAACTATTATTTTCAAAATGTTATTTTTCAAGTGTGCCACTCTCTTTATTTATATGAAAGTGGACTCTACGATACAACTGATACAATAGTTGTGTCGTACCATGATTTATATTAAACTTAGGCGCTGCTTGGCGCGAGACGCTGTCGTGTCTCTTGATACCGTTCTTATACCATTGTTCGTCAAATTTTAAATATACGATCAGAAACAAATCCTATTGGATGCCATCTATCGGCATTGAATTATTTCGAAAGTCTTCATATTATACAATTTAATTGATATGAGCATGCTGAATTTTTGCTGCGTTTCTGCCATCATAGCGTACTTGCAGACAAGTTTGATTTCTGCTGACAATCTGTTGTTACACTGTAATAGCAAGTTAAGTGCAATCTCAGTGTGCATTCTGCTGGGCACCACTGTGCTAGCATATAATGTTTGAAATTTGCTCTATTTATGCTGGTAATCTCTGCTCAATTTTTGCCATATTTCTGCCATTACATCATGACGCACGTTGTGCTTGATTTTTGCTGCGTTTCTGACGGCATAACCTGCTGAAATATATTGACAGCATTCTGTCGATATAATATACAACACATAAATTGCAAAACGTGCTCCTGTCAGATTTTGCTATCTAGGATATTGATTGAAACCTACTTGCAAGTAGCTTAAATAAAATGTACAAAATATCTACAAGATTTTAATCATGGAAATATTATTGTATATAAATACCCAGATAGCAAAATCTGACTGGAGCACGTTTTGAAATTTATGTGCTACATATTATAGCGACAGAATGCTATCAATATTTTAGCAGGTTACGCCGTTTCAGTTAATGCCGTCAGAAACGCAGCAAAAATCAAGCACTACGTGCGTCACAATGTAATGGCAGAAATGCGGCAAAAATTGAGCCGAGATTATCAGCATAAATAGAGCAAATTTCAAACATCGTATGCTGGCACAATGTGTCCAGCAGAATGCACACTGCGATTGCACATAACTTGCTCTCACAGTGTAACAACAGATTGTCAGCAGAAATCAAACTTGTCAGCAAGTACGCTATGATGCCAGAAACGCAGCAGAAATTCAGCATGCTCTGTCAGTCGTATTGAATTAAATTGGATGAAGATTTTCGAACTAATTCAATGCCGATAGATGACATCCAATATGATCTGTTTCTCGTATTTAAAATTTGACGAACAATGCTATAAGAACGGTGTCAAGAGACACGACAGCGTCTCGCGCCAAGCAGCGCCTAAGTTTAAGATAAATCATGGTACGACACAACTTTTGTATCAGTTGTATCGTAGAGTCCACTCTCATATAATAGAGTGGCACACTTGAAAAATAACATTTTAAAAATAATAATTCTCAATATGTATGTATAATAAAAATTTCTGATAAATTAACATAGATTTTCTCATATTACACGAGTATATATATATATATATATATATATATATATATATATATATTGGGGAAACATATGTCATTCTTATTTTGTCTGAGTTTTTCTGAAAAACATTCCAATTCGTATAAAAATTCTGAGAAAATATAAAAGTTTTAATAAAAATTTTGATTAAAATATATATATATATATATTAAAAATAATTCTAAAAGTTATTTTTCCATCAGGAAAATCCTGATTCATTTCTGCCGTGTTTCTGCTGCCACATCGTAACAACACATCATGCTCTATTTCTGCTATACATCTGCTGTCGATAACTAATATTGCTGGCTCTGTTTGTTATTAGCTGCATTTCTAGCATCGTATCGTGACGGCATACCGTGCTTCGTTTTTGCTGCATTTCTGCCATCACATTGTGCTGGCACATTGTGCTGGCAGAACCAAAGCTTAATGAGGACGCAGCGGAGCGGAATCTGCTGCAAATTCGTGATTGAATCTGCTGGCATACTGCTGGCATACTGCTAGCATTTTGCTATCTGGGTATAAATATAATTATTATATAAATATATAAATAAAGAAAAATGCATAGTTTGGCATTTCCAATTTAAATATTACAAAATTACTTAAGAATTAATTGTTCTGCTTCTTTTTTCTTTTGTTGTGATTGCAATATAACTGCTGCCAATGCTAATGGACCTACGACTCCAGTCAGAAATGTGATTTTATGCTTGCTTTTAAATTCTGTAGCACATCTTTGTAATATCTCTGTTGCCATCTGTAGATAAAATATCATATCAATATGACATCTCATTATTTTAAATAAAAAAGAAAAGCATATTAAAGTTTCATAATTACGTTGATATACACAGAATCACTGTAATATTTCCCATAACGATACAAAGTATATGCAATTCCTGCTTGTCCAGTATATACAGAATAATCATAGCTGTTGAGCCATTTCTTTTTATTTTTTTTCAATATTTCTATAAACTTTTTAATTTCTGATGTTAATAAAGATTTAAATGCATCATGAATCTGAAAAATATTTGGTTTTTATTTATATCAAATACTTTGTAAATACCTTTTATAAATATTTGATTACTATAATAATTTTAAATATATTTAAAATTACAAAATAGTACATAAAAAACTTTTTTATACCATATCAGCATCATTTCTGACTATATTATGGCTAATAGAAATAGAATAATTGTCAAATTGATTTTTGTAATGCTTAGTGGCATCCATATGCACCTAAAGTTTTTATCTCTCTTATTCCTCTTTAATATAGTATAATCATGCACATTTTAAATTCTCAAATGCTCTGAAACTTTATATTAAAATTAGAATATGTACAAATCATGGTAAATCATAAGAATAGTGGCCTCCTTACCGATTTGGCTAAAACTTCACAATCCTGTATATTTTGGCACGTAAAACACGAATCTGTAAGTTAAAAGTGTCGCTCTTCCCCTGCAAAGCGAAATATTAATTGTTAAAGTCGACGACTATTCAGGTTATGAAACCTGTCATACCGACGAAATGTAGCGACATGAGCTTTATAACATGGACTGCTAGCAGCAACTTTAGAGTTCAGACCACAGAACATATACAATTAGAAGTGCAAGCTCTGTGTATAACATTGGAAACACGAAACGCCGCGCGATCGACGCGCTCCAAGTGGTCTGGAGTTGGTACTACGTTCTATATCTGTGGCTGTGTTCCGAATACACTGCCAAGTATTGAAAATCTATAATTTACGTTATACGTAAAGTATAAATTTTCAATACTGGCAGTGTATATCGGAACACGGCCTATATGAACTGTAAATAATATAGAATAATAGATGTTAATAAATAATGTTATTTTCGTCATTAAATGAGGGAATGCGCAATAAAGAACAAATTAATTGCATATAAAATGAAATACATTTTTATTTCAAAATTTATAACATGAAATACATTTCTATTTCAAAGTGTGTAACATATAATTACATTTTTATGTCAAAATGTGTGACATAAAATACATTTTGATTTCAAATAAAGTTTATAATAATAAACATTTTAATTTCAAAGTTTAACATGAAATACATTTTTATGTCAGTGTGTAACATAAAATACATGTTGATTTCAAATAAAGTGTATAATAATAGACATTTTAATTTCAAAGTTTAACATAAAATACATTTTTATGTCAAAGTGTGTAACATAAAATACATTTTGATTTCAAATAAAGTTTCTAATAATAGAACACAACAGAATATACGATTCTATAATAAGTGGGAAAAAGAAAAAACCGTTAAAACAATTAAAGAGTTGGAAAACTATGAAAGAGAAACTAAAAATGCAAATAAGCAGAAAATGCAACTAAATCACAATGATTTAAAATGCTTGGTTTTTTCGTAATGGCCTGAAGTTACCTCTACCGGTTTTTTCTTATCTTTAACATACTTATGTATTAAAAACTTTAAACTATCTTCGACGATTAGATTATCACATAGATGATTGCTACAGAAATCACTGCTGTAGTTATTAAAAAATATTTTTGTAAAAGCTGATTCCAAGTTTGACTTATGTACATTTTCATCGCAAAAGTGAAATAATCTATTGTGTACGTTTTGTATTAACGTAATCACCTGATTACTTGGATACGTTAACGAATCTTTGTCTGAATATTCCTTAAAAACCGTGTACAGATGATGTTGTTCTTACATATCACAGAATATTACATACTATTCTCTACGACTACATATTAACATTACCGCTACTTCTCGCTCTGTGATGCTTCTTGTGCATACTCAAGTCGGTTATTTGGTGGAAGATCTTCTGACATGTAGCGTTGTTCGTTAGGCGTATACCTGACTCCTCGTGTTTCGCTAGACTGGTCTTATTACTTCCTTTCAGGGCCTTCGGTATTGTACTAAAAGACCGCCCACTAACTACATAGCGGTATTCCTTGTCAAAAACTGAGTCGAAAAGTCCTGAACCACTTTTTTCTATAATGCTTAACAAAGCCGTAATCATTGAGTAAAGTTAGTCCAACCAGCGTCGTTCTTTAGCCGGTCGAACGTCGGTGAGCCGCGCGCCTGATAGTGTGCGTGAGCGCTCCGCCGCGCATCGCGCGGCGGCACGACGGCACGGGCGCGGTCGGCCGCGGCGGTCGCGTTTTGCTTTCGCGCGCGTCGCGTGCAATATTCTTACGCATTGTAATAATAGAAATAATTTTTTCTGCACTAAAAATCACTTTTTACTCTTGTCAGAAGTACCTCCTTGCAGAAAATTTTAATAACGAATAAAACTTTCGCCAAGACATAACTATTATTAAGATATCAAAATTTAAACAAATACAAAAAATTATACTGTGTATTTTACAATACAAAAATTTACAATACAAAATTTTACAATATAAAATTTTACAATACAAAAATTATTTTCTAATCCGTTTCGTTAAATATCTTTGCGTTAACTTAATTTAAATTATAACACAAAGCACTTATTGAATCTTTCTACGAGGTTTGCCCATAGTTACTCAGAAGTAATAAATTTTTTAAGGGAAATTTACTGTAACAATTAGATATTTAAATAATCTCGTACTTAAAAAAAAATACATTAAAAATATTATTAAAAAATAAAGTATTCAAAAATAAAAAAAATTTCTTTTTTTATAAAAAAAAAGATTTATCCTAAGTTATAAATAACGCTATCCAGATGTACAATCTTTTTAAAACTTAAGGCAAATAAGAGCAAACCGCCGAGCGAACAATATTAATTTTTATAGCAAATAATAAATAATAACACGTTTAATAACTTAAAACAAAATACAATACAAACGCTTTGGCCTTAGTTTAGATCCTCTTTATAGTAATATTTCACAATAATCTTAAATCGAATCGTTAACAACGCATAGATAAATATGAAATGTTATCATATTCGTAATACGTAGGTCAGCGGTAAAGATGTTAGAAAAGATTAAACATAAAGTAAATGCGGTCTTTTAAATAAAATAAAATGTTAGCTGCAATTCGTATAAGTTCTTTTATGTTAAATTTACTTACCAGACAGTGTAATATCAGTGTCATGATGATCTACCGTCTAGTTTCAGTAACGAAACAATGCTTATGAGTTAATATCAGTGTACGGACTGAAGGCCTAGACTTAAGCGTAAGCTGAAATAAGTACAGAGAAATATCATGAAGCATCATATAACAAAGTAACACTCGTAAATAAATAAAAATAAGTTAATGAATAAAACAGACTAAAGATGTCAATTGTGTGGAAGTTTTTCGACAATAGGAGAATAATCATTAAAAAGATTTTTTATTTACTAGCTTATTTAGTTACTTTATATTTTTTATTTACTAATGTTATTTTGTTATATGATACTTCATGACATTTGTATGTACTCATTTCACCTTGCGCATCAGCTTAAGCCTTCAATCCGTGCACTGATCTTAACTCATAAGCATTGTTTCATCACTGAAACCAGACACGGTAGATTATCACGAGATAGATATTACACTGTCTGATAAGTGAATTTTACACCATTATGAAAAAACTTATACGAATTGCAGCTAACTTTTCAATTTAACTTTATTTAAAACGCAGCAGTTATCACGTAATTTACCTTATGTTCAACTTTTTCCAATAACTTTACCGCTGACCAATGTTTTATGAATACGATAACATTTCACTTTTATTTATGCGTCTAAACTAAGATAGAAACGTTTGTATTGAATTTTGTTTTAAGTTATTAAACGTGTTATTATTTATTATTCGCTATAAAAATTAATATTGATCGCTCGGCGGTTTGCTTTTATTTGCCTTAAGTTTCAAAAAGATTGTACATCTGGATAGCGTTATTTATAACTTAGAATAAATCTTTTTTTTATAAAAGAAGAAATATTTTTTATTTTTGAATACTTTATCTTTTAATAATATTTTTAATGTATTTTCTTTTAAGTACGAGATTATTTACATATCTAATTGTTACTGTAAATTTCCCTTAAAAAATTTATTACTTCTGAGTAACTACTTATGGGCAAACCTCGTAGAAAGATTTAATAAGTGCTTTGTGTTATAATTTAAATTAAGTTAACGCAAAGATATTTAACGAAACGGATTAGAAAATAATTTTTTATTGTAAAATTTTATATTGTAAAATTTTGTATTGTAAATTTTTGTATTTTAAAATACACAGTATAATTTTTTGTATTTGTTTAAATTTTGATATCTTAATAATAGTTATGTCTTGGCGAAATTTTTATCCGTTATCAAAATTTTCTGCAAGGAAGTACTTCTGACAAGAGTAAAAAGTGATTTTTAGTGCAGAAAAAATTATTTCTTTTATTACAATGCGTAAGAATATTGCACGCGACGCGCGCGAAAGCAAAACGCGACCGCCGCGGCCGACCGCGGCCGTGCCGTCGTGCCGCCGCGCGATGCGCGGCGGAGCGCTCACGCACACTATCAGGCGCGCGGCTCACCGACGTTCGCCCGGCTAAAGAACGACGCTGGTTGGACTAACTTTACTCAATGATTACGGCTTTGTCAAGCATTATAGAAAAAAGTGGTTCAGGACTTTTCGACTCCGTTTTTGACAAGGAATACCGCTATGTAGTTAGTGGGCGGTCTTTTAGTAACACCCTATAAAAAAGAGATAAGGCAAAATCAAAAAAGAAAGCAAAGTGTAACAACTAAAGAGAAAATATGATTCTAAGAATTGAGAAAAATAAAAGATAGTCCGAGTGAAATACTTATACGTACTTGATGTTGATGTACCAGCATGTGTCTCTGTAGATTGTTCAGCCTGTTGAACTCGCGATCGCACACTTCGCAATCAAACTTCGGTAATACTGAAGGAGAGCTCACTCCTCACCGATTTCGATGAAATTAGGCTTAATCGATTCGTTTTTGCTCAAAACGACCGAATCTGGCAGAAAAAAGTGTCGCTCTGCCCCGCGAAGCGAGATATTAAACGTTAAAGTTGACGACTCTCAGGTTAGGATTCCTGTCATACCGACGAGATGTAGCGACTATTAAGGGGATGCTGGATACCGACATTACAGTTCATTTTTTTGACAGGATGGATCTTCGAATTGGCTTTACGGATTAAAAAATCCTTTGACAGGTATAAAGTACGCACAAAAACAAATCTAGCTATGCTCAATTAAAGACCGAAAAAGGCGTAAAATTACATAATCACACAGACGCTCACTCAAACATTCACTCGTATAAAAGTTTTACGAGGTGAGCGGCATAAATCGAGAGCATAGCTGGACTCGGACAGGAATAATGAACATTGTGGTAGCGATAAAAATACGAACAAGTCTCTAATAAAAAAGATCCATCCTGTCAAACATTTTGAATGCAATATAACCTATAACCTTGTCTATCCTTGTCTATTATCATTGTCTATACAAGGACAGATATAGAATTTTGTCGGTAAAACAGCGACATCGGCGGAGTTCGGCCTTCGGTCCAGGATCCCCTTAACCATGCCCCGCGGCCACTTGCGCATGCTCTGTTAGCTCTGTGGCCACATGCGCATGCTCCGTGGCCGCACGCGCATGCAAAAGTGCGCGAATTTCAAACTTATGTATACTCATAATGCATATCGCTTGACTTTCGATGATGAATATGTCGCAATCACATGGTGTATACACACACACACATACACACACACACACACACACACACGCGCGGGGGGTGCAAGGGGGGGCCGCGCGCGCGGCCCCCCCCCCCCGCCCCCCCCGCGTGTGTGTGTGTGTGTGTGTGTGTGTGTGTGTGTGTGTGTGTGTATGTGTGTGTGTGTATACACCATGTGATTGCGACATATTCATCATCGAAAGTCAAGCGATATGCATTATGAGTATAATTTGTTAAAGTGCTTTAAAAGTATTTAACTAAAAGATAATCATTTGAAATTGTGTTGCTTACCAGCAGACAGTTGTCACGTGACTTCTATCACTCTATTTCGTCGGTGTTACAGATTTTTCAACCACACTCTGTGCACTTTTTGCATGCGCGTGCAGCTACAGAGCATGTGCATACGGTCGCGGGGCATGTCCTTAGTCGCTACATCGCGTCGGTATGACAGGTTTCATAACCTGATAGTCGTCAACTTTAACTGTTAATATCTCGCTTCGCGGGGCAGAGCGACACTTTTTTCTGCCAGATTCGGTCGTTTTGAGCAAAAACGAATCGATTAAGCCTAATTTCATCGAAATCGATGAGGAGTGAGCTCTCCTTCAGTATTACCCAAACTTCTTGTCGGGATCGTGATGCTTCTTGTGCACACTCAAGTCGGTTATGTGGTGGAAGGTCTTCTGACATGGATCGCACGTATACTTGCGTTGTTCGTTAGGCGTATACCTGACTCCTCGTGTTTCGATAAGAAGAAGAAGAGCCCCTGATACTCCGCGATCGCGATCCACGAGGCACCACCGAAATTCAATATGGCCACAATGACTTTTCACTTTCACTTTTCGTCCGAGTCTCCGACGCCGACCATGCCCGATCGACGTTCGGCTTGCTTCGGCTCACGATATGCGCGCGCATTACCCCCGATCTCGTCTGGAGCTGCCGCCATGATGTTTCTCCCCTTCTCCTACGAGTTTCACCCCCGTGGTTCAGACTGGTAGCAACAGACAAGAGGGATGAGTATCCAACATTGAACTATAACCATACTGGAAGGAGCACTCCACTGTTTTCGAGCGATCCGAGCTGTGTGAGTGAGCTAGTTAAACGGGTACCGTGCTATCCTTGTCTAACTAACTGAAGCAATCACGTGACACGAAATACTATCCACTCTGAAAACATTTACCTTCGTAAGCATTTTAAACCACGGTCTAGTATACAGGTCTGGAAACTCCACTGGAGGGGGTAGGTCGCTTATTGAAGCAACGCCACGAGAGGCGCTGCGGGAAGGTAGTGTGCTACTGCCTACTCGTACCTTGTTTACGCGGCGGCGTAAACAAGGTAATATGTGAAATGTATCAATCTTGAGACGGTCTGGTATTGCATAAGCAGACTTGATCAAGATCGTCTTAAGCGTTGACTTGAGATTGGACTATGAATACCGGCCCGATACTCTGATACGCGACAATTACCTCGCTGTCACATATAACGTGCGTTGGCTTCAGTTTGACGATCCCGGGAATAGCTGCTACCCATTGTCTTAATCGCTCGATATCTTTTGGCACGCGAAACACAGATCGATTAGATTTGTCGCTTTTATAGCCCGTTTTGCATGTCGGCACAGCACACGACTTTGGCATTGCCAAATAATTGATCGTTCGTGTCGAGAATCGTCACCACTACCGCGGCCGCGCGGCGTCCGCCTCGAGCGCAATCACTCTGTTTCTACCGTCGCGTTTGCTCGACGTGGCACGCACTTCGGTCTTTGCGTTCGCGATTTAGCACGCCGACGTTGCTGGTTCGAGTCCGAACAGCTTGATTTGTTGGTTATGTTTGTTAACACTACTCGTTCGCAACGACCCTCGCGTGGCGGCAAAGCGAATTAAAAGTGGCTTCAATAAGCGACCTACCCCTACCACTGAAAATTGAGCGAGTTTCCAGACCTGTATACTAGACCGTGTTTTAAACACACCGAAATCACAGATTTCTGTGCCGAAATTCTATTTTTGTCAAAAAAGGAAACTTTTAATAAATGATAATTTTCAGAATCAAATACACATATAAAAAGGAAAAAAAGATCTCATCTATTTATATGTATTACGTATATTAATGATTTCTAAGAAAAATAAGTAAATAATAAAATCGTAATAATTAAACATTGTAATGTTGCAGGAGTAGGATCATTCACAACGTTGAGAATTCAAGTTGTTATATTGTTTAATTTTCAGTTCGCAATACATGGTTAAATCTGAAGTACATTGGCCGATATATGTAATTCATGATCTTATATTTTATATTTAAAATCATCTTATTATATGTGACTATCTTGAGATGTTATGTTGAAATATTGCGATATATGTTAAAATAATTTGAAGATGATTTTAAGTATAAAAAATCAGACTATAAATATTGGTCTAGAAATATATAGTAAATAATATATTAGGTGTATAAGTTAAAATTTTTTCAAAAAGCGGTATACATATGACGGAAAAGTCTAAATTTAGAAGACGCTCATAACATAAAACTGAACTGAAATCTCTTTGAACAAAAAAGTAAAGAAAACTCTCTCTCTCTCTCTCTCTCTCTATATATATATATATATATATATATATATATATATATATATACACATACACATATTAATTAATATACTATCGCTATTCGCATAAACAAAACTTTGTACGTACCATTAGTCAGTCAGTTGCTAATAGGTTAAAACACATTTTGTTTTTATGGCTATAAAAAACTATGTTAAATAAAAAGTCCGTCCGATTATAATATGCCGAAAATAATTGTATAAACAATTAAAGTATATTGCAATCTTTTAGCAAGTGATTATACATTAATAAAACATTTATGTAATAAATGTACGTATTCACACGTACATACGACGAGTCGAGCCCATCGCGCGTCGCACGACACGAATAGATACAGCGTCTTTGTGTGCGTGTCGAGGCAAATGTTTTCAGTCATGGTAGTTTACGTTAGAAAGAGACAACACGGTACCCGTTCAACTATCCCTCTCGGATCGTAAGAAACCGTGGTGGGGGTATGGCAGTGCTCCTTCCAGTATGGTGATAGTAATATAGTTCAATGGTATCCAACATGTATGATATTTAGGCCCCGCCCCATCGACCAAATCCCGGCAAATTTAAATATACTTTAAGTTGTATCTACTATAAAAAAACTTATATTTTATTAGTTTTAACGAGTAATATAAATAGTTTAATTTTTAGTAAGTTTATAATGTATATTGTATACATTTATATGAATATTAAAATATAATGTTATAAATATTGAAACATTTTAAAAGACAAAGATAAAAGAAAAAGTATAAAAACAAAATTACTTGTTATTTTAAATATATGACTGATAAGATGCGATGTGCATAAAGAGATTAATAATACAATAATAATATAAATACAATAACAATAAAAATTAAAAAAGTTTGTACAGAAATAAATAAATTAACACAACAAAAACGTATACGTATAAGAAAAATTTATTATATATGACATTTATTTGAACATGCTAATAAAATAAATAAAATATTTGTTACATAAAAATAATATAATATAAAATATAATATCTATAATACAACCTTATATATGTAATATATTCTTACATTTTCTTATATTCTTAATATTTTACTGGCCCTGAAATATAATACTTTTTGTAAAATAATGCCTAATAAATGTGTCATGCTCTTTCAAAGTAAATTATTTCCCATAATAATGTAATTTTATTTTTAAAAATAATATAATAATTGATTTAATTAATAAATTTGTGATATTCCATTACGCCAAATGTTTGTGAAACTTCACGACTATGCAAATCAAAATTATTAAATAACGCAGTTAGGTGTATATTTCTCAATGTTTTCGAAAGCATTATATTAAATGCGTTTGAAGTAGGGGAGACTGGTGCTAACTCGACACCGGGGCAAACTTGACACTACTAGACTTTTTGCCCACTTAAATCTATCGTAGAAACTTGCCTTTCCTACGGTAAATGCGTCTTTATGTGCCAGCGTTGTCAACGGAATTTGGTGATATTCTGAGTTATATGGTGTAACTTTTAATGCGACATAAGCGTTTTTGATGGTGAAGAGTAATTTTTCTGATCTCTCAAAAATTTCTACTCTTTCATTGAGCTTTACTCTTACAAATCTACCATTAAGTGATTTTGATGGGAAATTCGATGCTCTATACGAATCCAATAATCGTTTTTGCATATTTTCAAAATTTTTATGTTTTTGGAGTAACAAAAGAGAAAAACGACGTTTGAGGCAAAGTCGACACCACGCCACCGGGGCAAAGTCAACACTAATCTATTTCAATAAAGCGTTGTAAATAAGTCATTTGCTTTTGGCTTGCAGCAAAATGGTTCGTACATACAATAGAAAAAGACCAGTGATAGATAAGGAAATGATGAAAGAAGCTGTACTTGCCGTAAAAAGGAAAAAATGAAGATCAAACATGCTGCAAGAATATTCGGGGTGTCAAGACAAAAGGCCATCACACACAAAATGCATAACGTCGCATAAGTATAGCATAAGATCGCTGGACCAATGAGCATCTTATGGAAATTAATATGGCGACTTTATGCTGGATGCTCATTGGTCCAGCGGTCTTATGCTATGCTTATGCTACGCTATGCATTTTGTGTGTGATGGCCTAAATGGTCGTTTATTATGGCTCATGACAAATTTGCACGCATGGCCGATCGCAAATTTACGTGCATTAAGCGGAGTCTACAATGAGAATTTAAGGCGTAAAATTTAAGATTTAAACCTTAAACCGTAAGAAATTGACAAATCACAGTCGAGTATTCTTCTCATATTCAACTGCAGTGATATTTGTCAATTTCTTACGGTTTATGGCTTAAAACTTAAATTTTACGCCTTAAATTCTCATTGTAGGCTCCGCTTTAATTGTTTTTCAGACATGAGTTCAGAAGATAATTAAAAGTTTAAAAATTTTTTTCTCATTATTTTCAATGATTATTTTGCTTTATTCCGAATTTTTGTACTTTCTAAATACACGCTAAACAACGTATTTCATTTTCAGACAATAAAAAAATAAGTTTTAGATCAAATTGTATCGATTAGACAAAGTGTCGAGTTTGCCCCGGCATTTTTCAATTTGAAAATTTGTCTTTGCGTCACTTTTCCTCTCCTGGGGGACAAAACAAAGCGACGTACAGCAGAACTTCCTTAAACAATTTTGTACCTAAAGGAACACTCTTTAAATGTGTACCATTGAATTCGCTTGAAAATTTTAATTGGTTGTTAAAAATTGCCTTAGAAGAAATCGTGTCGAGTTAGCCCCGGTCTCCCGTACTTAATTTATTATTTATTTGAAAGAAATGAAAATTTTTTCTGCAGCACTTACAATAGTAAACATATCTATTCTAGGATATCTTAAAAACCCACAATTTTTTCTATCAATAAACTTAGATGTAACTCCCTCACATTCATTCAACAGTTGATAACACATTTGACATTTAATAGATTTTAAAATCTGTTTTTATCCTGCTATGTATATGTATGTAATTGCGTGATTATTAGCAACATTAATATATAGCAGTGGTATGTCGTCAATTAACGTATCATTATTATTTTCATCTTCTTTATTTTCATTTTCTTTTTCAGTATTCGAACTACCCAGCTAACATTTTCTGTAATCGCAAACGTTGGCAACAAATTATGTCTGCCAAAAGGCCGCAAATGGGAAACATAAATTGTTATTGTCAATTCTGTTAGCACACTTCTGTCAATATGCAACAACCTTTGTCGGCAAAATATATGACAGAATAGCAGTTAACAGCAAGCAGATACCGAACATATTGACGACAATGGCAAATGCTAAATAGTTTTGCTATTGCAAACAGTGCCAGCAAACATCTTGCAAAAATACAACAACGTATGTTGACGACAGATCCCAGCAAACATTTTGGTTGTGGGATGTTGCCAAAAGGGAAACAAATGCCAGCAAAACGATAATGCCAAAGCCAGGGCCTACTGTGTCCGCAATTGCTCTCCATATGAACGAAATCTTAAGAACATATTTTGCAGTCAAATTGACGACAACACCAGAGCAAATCTGACAACAACATTACGACGTCAGATTAACACAACAAATTGAGGACAGATCTATTTACTGCAAAGCGGCAGCCGATTGGCACCAAACGTAGACCAAATCTGTCCCAATAATTGTCGCGAATTTGTTGTATTGTTTAGAAAAAGTAATTTGCTGGCACAGCATATTTTATGCTGTCTAATTGTGAGCAAATTTTATTAGTTATTTTATGGGTAAAGTATCCTTACTAAAGTATCCTTAACAAATTGCAAAATTATTTTTCAAGTAATAAAATTATAATTTTATTAGTTGTAAAATAATTTTGCTTCTTAGTTCTCTTCTTGCACAAAGAGAACCTTTAGTTAGGAACTGGATTTGCCTTTTGGGTCGTTGGGATCCTTTTTATATTTGCGGCAGGATGTCTTTTAAATACGAGAAAATTATCTGTCCATGCGCCGCCTAGTGGTGTCGATATAGTGTATTTTGAAATGTTTGACTAACAGATGCTGTTGCATTCTTGCGTGACGAATGCTGACACTTTCGTAATAGCAAAGTTGCTTGATATTTGTAGTGAATCTGTCGTCAATGCGTTCAACAGACCCGCTCGCTTATTCAAGCCATCTGTCGTCAACATACATTGTTGTATTTTTGCAAAATGTTTGCTAACACTGTTTGCAATAACAAAACTGCTTAGCATTTGCCATCAATCTGCCGTCAATATGTTTGGTATCTGCTTGCTGTTAACTGCAATTCTGTCATATATTTTTCCGACAAAGGTTGTTGCATATTGATGGAAGTGTGCTAACAGAATTGACAATACCAAATTATGTTTCCCATTTGCGGCGTTTCGGCAAACATAATTTGTTGCCAACGTTTGCGATTACAGATTGTGTTAGCTGGGATGGCTCGGATAAGCGAGCAGGTCTGTTGAACGCATTGACAACAGATTCACGACAAATATCAAGCAACTTTGCTATTACGAAAGTGTCAGCATTTGTCACGCAAGAATGCAACAGCATCTGTTAGTCAAAAATTTCAAAATACACTATATCGACACCACTAGACGGCGCATGGAGAGATAATTTTCTCGTATTTAGAAGACATCCTGTCACAAATATAAGGAGGATCCCGACGACCCAAAAGGCAGATCCAGTTCGTAACTAGAGGTTCTCTTCGTGCAAGAAGAGAACCAAAAAGCAAAATTATTTTTTAACTAATAAAATTATAATTTTATTAGTTAAATAATAATTTTGCAATTTGTTAAGGATACTTTAGTATTCTTAACAAATCGCATTGCTAGCCATATAATAACTAGTAAAACTTGCTTACAATAGGACAGCATAAAATATGCTGTGCCAGCAAATTACTTTTTTAAAACAACAAATTCGTGACATTTATTGGGGCAGATTTGGTCTACGTTTGGTGCCAATTGGCTGCCGCTTTGCAGTAAAAAGATCTGTCCTCAATTTGTTGTGTCAATCTGACGTCGTAATGTTGTTGTCAGATTTGCTCTGGTGTTGTCGTCAATTTGACTGCGGAATATGTTCTTAAGATTTCGTTTATATGGAGAGCAATTGCGGACACAGTAGGCCCTGGCTTTGGCATTATCGTTTTGCTGGCATTTGTTTCCCTTTTGGCAACATCCCACAACCAAAATGTTTCCTGGGTAGTAATTGATGTTTTGTGCGATAAAACATTTAGTGTGCTCCCGGGGAGACGCTATTAACGCTATAAATGCAAACGCTATGAACTACGTTCGGGGAGTAAAGTCCTGGGAACTGCAGTGTCTAAATCCACTGGAAAAGGAGAAAAAAAAAAGGTACGTTCGGGGAGCCAATAGCACGATAGCGATAGCAAGCTCCCCGAACGCATCTTTAGGGCTCAGACACAATGCGAGGAATAAGGAACAAGCAATAGAATTCATAGTCGCATCCTTTTTTAATAGACGTGCATTGGAAAAGGATGCGACTATTAATATCTATTCCTTGTTCCTTATTCCTCGCATTGTGTCTGAGCCCTTAGAATAAAATGGCAATATGGCCGATGATGCGAGTTGTGCGAGCGCAAGTGTGAATAACAAACGAGCAATTAGCCTTGCCTTCTTCTATTGTTTTATATTTTAACTTTATTTATTAAGTTTTATGCCATTATTTTACCTACAACTTTTATTTAATCATAATTACACAGCAAATAGAACACTACCCAGCAAACACAGTTATGTAACCATTACATTGCCGTAATAAAACAAAATGTAACATGCAATGTAACGTGGAGGTTGCAGTTATATATGTGTTAATTGTAATTTCCCACTCATGTGACATTGTGTGGACATAACAGTAATATAACGCGTTATATTGACATTATATAAATTACTATAATTTTATGTAACTGTTATATTAATTGCTGAAAATGTATATAACTGCTATATATATACTACCAAACTGTTATATATCTGTATTTGAAATAGCCGTAATGCTCAAAGGTATTTGTATCTATAATAACTGTAAAGTTAAAATTTATATCTCTTATGCAGATACATCTCTGAAATAATTACATGTAGATCTATATAAATGTATTGGCAATGAGATGAATCTATACAACAGATATAAATTATAACTCCACAGTTATTATAGATACAAATAACGAATTTTTAATGTTCTAAAGGAAAATTGAATATTAAACATATTTTTTATTGCACAAATGTTTTATTAATGCACACATTCTTCAAGCTTTTTTGTTTTACAGGTTTGAACTGTAGATATTATTTATATTAAGGATTTATTTTCTCCTTTGTACGTGGTATCCAAATGTCATACGTATAACAGGTAAAAGAGTAGTATACTTATTCATAAAATGGTCATTTAATCGAACACATGTAAAAAAATCAAATTCTAATAAGTGGAAAATTAAGTAATAACCAAATCGGTAATAATTATATAAAAAGGTATAAATGATCAAAGAAAAATACACAGATTTTACAAAATGCGATTAAAGAGACCTTGGAATTACTACCACCGAAATTTTTAGTCCATGAAAGGTCATATTAAAACAGAAAACATTCCAATCATCTCAAATATCATCCAAATGTCATACGTGCAACAGATAAAAGAGTAGTATACTTATTCCTAAAATGGTCAAGCTAAACCATTTTTGAAAGAGGCACCCATATCTTCAATGTAAACTTTATCATACAATGCAACTTGCTTTTATAGCCAGCGAAGCAACGTGTCTGAATGAACTTGAGTGTCAGCTCTCAGATCTACATAAAATTGTTTGTTTTTATAAAAATAATCGTATTAAATATCAAATAGTAATTTAAAGATAAAAAAACGAGGATCACAGAATCCAATTATTTAAGAATTCAAGATTTCAATAATCTAAAAACCTTTAATATTATTATCTATTATTATTAATAAACTCACCGCGACGTCTTTGTTTCTTTGGAACATCAATTTCAGACTGTATCGCAGGTTGTTTAATGCTTTCAAGATCATCCGTGTCAAAAAGACTGCGCACTTGTATCAGAGTTACAGAACGTACATTAAGATTCGGATACCTTAAAAAAAAAAGAAAAAATTTTTTAATTATTTTTAAATTATTTGGTGAGACAAAGCAAAAGAGATATCTGAAGACACTTTATAAAAATCTTTCTTTTAATCCAAATAAACAAATACACTATTATAAAGATTTCTTTAGTTTACAATAGTTCCACAATTGACCGTTCAAAAAGCTATATAAAATATATTTGTATATAAGACACGATTTTCTCGCCTTTTAGATATCTCAGGCCTAGTTAATAATTTATCCAATTCAATTATAATTAATATCTTACCTAGTATGAGGATCCAAGGTGTATGCCGCGTGATCTCTATTCAAGTTCTCCGGTGTCGTCTGTCCCAACAGTCTGTATATGGATTCACGCTCCGCAATTACTTCTAACGGTGACAACGAAGCATCCCAACCTTTGATCGCCCAGCCCGCATCCAGAGAGCTCAAGAATCCTCTCGCGCAACCAGAGCCGGTAGGCCAAAATGGCTACAATAATTTTTGCTTTATTTTTTTATTGAAGATCAAATTAAAACCGCTAGAAACGCTAAAATCAAAATCTAAACTAAAAATAAAGAACAACAAAGAAACGCTGAAAGAAAGATAATAAATAAAATATATTCACATCCTTTTATTACACGTGTGAATTTTTGTTCTCTCTTAATAATCTATATGTTTTAAAAAATAAATCTGGATTTAAATGTTGTAAATCCCGGATTTTACGTAATTTCGAATAATTAAGTAAAAAGTACATATTATTTACCTCCAAAAGGCTATCGCCTACGAGGATCATGAGCAGTCTGTGACCGTGACGCTCCAATACGCGACTTGCATTTTCCGCCGCGTATGTACATCGAAGTAAAGTCGAACATAACTACATCCGGTCGACCATAATGATTTGCCGCAAATTCCATATCCATTATTTGATATTCCGTCGAGAATTCCGCCGCTTCTCGCGCGGATAACATGAACGCTTCACGATCCACATTTTCTTTCGCGAGTAGTTAGGCAGTGTCAGCATGATCCTAGAAATCAATAATAATTCACTTTAATTGTCATTCGGAGAAATAATTAGATGTATTTTATGATCGTAAAGTTTTGCATTATTACCCGCAAGATAACTCCCTTGTCTATTAAAATATGTTTCTTGGCAGTCATAACGAAATAATGCGTGTCATCTTTATAATACACGATATTTTCCAAGTCGATACCCGTTTCTTGGTACAATTATTCGATGAACTTTTAATTAAAAATAAAATTAACACCGCTGATCTCTTCTACGCGAGCCTCTGTCTCGGTCCGTTTATTTATAAAATTCGCCGTGATTGCGATGGCTAGTTTTCCTCGAAATTCCTTTCGTTTGAAACCTTCCAAGGTATTTCTCTTGCCATCAGCTCTAATTAGCACATCAAACTCGTATTTGGAGACCGGATGATCAGCTGGTGAAGTCTTCGTTCTCTAACCAATCTCTGATGAAAATATTAAATAAAAAGACAACATTAGTAAAAAACAAATTCTGTAAAGAAGTAATTAAAAGAGTAATTCATTAAAAATAATAAATTTTTAAAAATGTGAAAAAATTAAGAAATTTTAAAACATTTGATCGGCAATTATTACTTACTAATATCTTCCTGGTTATCCGGTGGTTGAATCAGAGAATCAAAGCTTACACTCTCGCCTGGCAGTGTATAAACGTCAATTCCTTCAATGGCTGCCATTATAGGCCAAAAGTGGCTACCAGAACTCTTAGGCCGGTATTCATAGTTATTTAAGATCGTCTTAAGTTCAATCTTAAAATGTCATGAACCAATCACAGAGCCGTATTAGCGTCTCAAGACATTACTTAAGACGATCTTGAAGACTATGAATACCGGCCTTTAGACATGGGTAAACCATCTATATGTATGTTTATCTTAATTTCATTTCCCTTTATAAAATTAGAATATATACGTATAGATCGTTCGAGACTACAAAGAAGACCAAAGTGCTTATAGTACCCATTATTGTTTAAAGATGTAATAGTTGCACATGTGTTTCGTGGTGTTGCAAGTAAACTCCTAACATCTTTAGGCAAATTTACGTGACCATGTTTTCTGAGAACTTGCAGTACTTTGTTAGCAATAGTATGTGGAACGTTATTTTGAATCATTAAAGTTTGTAAATCTGCCCGCAAACTTGTCTCATTATTTTCAAAGATATTATTTGTATAATCTTGTTCATATTCAATGTCATTGTTAGATTCTTTATCTGTATCAGATTCTGTATCAGAAAGTAAGAAACTAGGTGGCTCCCACTGTGGTACAACTTCATTATTGTTACTTATAACGTAATATTGTTCAGTATCATTATACTCAACAATATTACGTTCCGCTTCTTGTGTCTGATCATTATTAGGCGCTACATTCGACACATACCTTTCTGCTAGTTGTACTAATAAATCTCTATTATTACTATTTATCTCTATATTTATTAACTGATTTCTTCGTCTTTTTGTTAAATGTCGAATATCTTTAAGCATGATGATCTTTTTTTTTTATACCTGTAAAAATAGTGATCGTTAAATAATCAGTTAGTCGAAAACGTATAAAAATCACTAAGTTCGCGCATTGGCAAAAATCTTAAATCTTACCAAATTTTGGCACAGCAGCTTGTGGGATCTTTTGCCGCAGGGGGAAGTAATCCGCGCAGTTCCACGTAGGTTACTCACACAGACACACCCGGCCACATTGACCTCCGTCGGGAGGCACAGGGCCCGACTCGGGCCCGCCGAGAGTAATAAGGCCGGTATTCATAGTCGGATCTTATTTCAAGACCGTCTTGAGTAATGTCTTAAGACGCTAATACGGCTCTGTGATTGGTTTATGACATCTTAAGATTGAACTTTAGACGGTCTTAAATATAAGAACCGACTATGAATACCGGCCTAAGAAAAAGCTGTTGGATCTGATTAATATGGTCCGCGGATCCGCGGACACAGCACGCCGGTTGGTCTAACAATCTATATCCCGGGGACACGGCACACCGGGGAGGGAAAGGTACTGCAATCTCCCTCTTCGCTGCAACGGCAACTTCAAAAATTTCTCGAAATATCGGACCGGACGAAACACGTCCGGACACGCTCGCGATCGTTACACGACTTCGTAGGAGACTCCGGCCGAAATGTGACAATACTTCCTAACCTCACCTACTGTTACCGCATGCATGGCAATGGGCGCGTTCAGCAGACACCAACTGTTGTAAAAACTGTTGAGTTTGGGTTGTTAACACTCTGCGTTGATTGGTTGAATCTACAAATAAGAGCCAATCACGTTCGACTGCTACTGAGCGGCTGTGTCTCCTGAACGCGCCCAATAACCGATCTTCTCTTCTCTGCCCTTCCCTTTCCCTATCAGAATGTATATAAATTTAAAAAAAAAATGTATAATATTTAATAATTATTGATACAAAAAATATATTTTGATATTTGCATTAGTCAAATCGATTTTTATAAATAAAATAATAATAGATATCTATATTTATTATTTATATAAATATAAATATATTTATATAAATAATAAATATAGATATATAAATAATAAATATAAATATATTTATATAAATAATAAATATAGATATAAATATATTTAAATATATAAATAATAAATATAAATATCTATTATTATTTTATTTATAAAAATCGATTTGACCAATGCAAATATCAAAATATATTTTCTGTATCAATAATTATTAAATATATAGGTATAAGTAAGACCGCGGAGTCTCTTAAAATAATTGTGTACGTACAATTCTAAAATAAACCAAAATATGTATATTAACAACTTAAAACGTATTTAAGACAAATTAATAAAAGCGAGTCAATGCTGGTCATAGTCCGAATTCTTATTTCAAGATTAGTCTTAATTAAAAGTATATGTTTTAAGTTGTTAATATACGTACATTTATTTTAAGACGCCGCGGTCTTATTTATATAAATAATAAATCCTATAGATATCAATATTCAAATTAAATTTCTTAATCGACGAAGCTGGCACTCCTGACGGTCACAATCGTCAGGATACTATAAGTAGACCGAGAATCCGGTCCTTCTATCGAAACGCTTAAATTTAAGCACCTTAAATTAAGATGGAAAAATTCCCTCTCCCTTCCCTAATTAAATCGATATCGATTTAATATTAAAATCACTGTAAAAACTTATTGCGAAAAATATTACCCCAGCCAGGGTTCAAACCTGGAATCTCCCGCATTCCGTTCGGGCGTCTTAACCAATTCGACTACCAGGGCATGTGGTAATATTTATCGCAATAGCACATCTAAACAATCATAAGATGGAACACCGATATTTACGTCGACGGTGAATATTCAAACACGATGAGATACATTAACTTTGCCAGTGTATAAATAATCAAATTAAATTTCTTAATCGACGAAGCTGGCACTCCTGACGGTCACAATCGTCAGGATACTATAAGTAGACCGAGAATCCGGTCCTTCTATCGAAACGCTTAAATTTAAGCACCTTAAATTAAGATGGAAAAATTCCCTCTCCCTTCCCTAATTAAATCGATATCGATTTAATATTAAAATCACTGTAAAAACTTATTGCGAAAAATATTACCCCAGCCAGGGTTCGAACCTGGAATCTCCCGCATTCCGTTCGGGCGTCTTAACCAATTCGACTACCAGGGCATGTGGTAATATTTATCGCAATAGCACATCTAAACAATCATAAGATGGAACACCGATATTTACGTCGACGGTGAATATTCAAACACGATGAGATACATTAACTTTGCCAGTGTATAAATAATCAAATTAAATTTCTTAATCGACGAAGCTGGCACTCCTGACGGTCACAATCGTCAGGATACTATAAGTAGACCGAGAATCCGGTCCTTCTATCGAAACGCTTAAATTTAAGCACCTTAAATTAAGATGGAAAAATTCCCTCTCCCTTCCCTAATTAAATCGATATCGATTTAATATTAAAATCACTGTAAAAACTTATTGCGAAAAATATTACCCCAGCCAGGGTTCGAACCTGGAATCTTCCGCATTCCGTTCGGGCGTCTTAACCAATTCGACTACCAGGGCATGTGGTAATATTTATCGCAATAGCACATCTAAACAATCATAAGATGGAACACCGATATTTACGTCGACGGTGAATATTCAAACACGATGAGATACATTAACTTTGCCAGTGTATAAATAATCAAATTAAATTTCTTAATCGACGAAGCTGGCACTCCTGACGGTCACAATCGTCAGGATACTATAAGTAGACCGAGAATCCGGTCCTTCTATCGAAACGCTTAAATTTAAGCACCTTAAATTAAGATGGAAAAATTCCCTCTCCCTTCCCTAATTAAATCGATATCGATTTAATATTAAAATCACTGTAAAAACTTATTGCGAAAAATATTACCCCAGCCAGGGTTCGAACCTGGAATCTTCCGCATTCCGTTCGGGCGTCTTAACCAATTCGACTACCAGGGCATGTGGTAATATTTATCGCAATAGCACATCTAAACAATCATAAGATGGAACACCGATATTTACGTCGACGGTGAATATTCAAACACGATGAGATACATTAACTTTGCCAGTGTATAAATAATCAAATTAAATTTCTTAATCGACGAAGCTGGCACTCCTGACGGTCACAATCGTCAGGATACTATAAGTAGACCGAGAATCCGGTCCTTCTATCGAAACGCTTAAATTTAAGCACCTTAAATTAAGATGGAAAAATTCCCTCTCCTTTCCCTAATTAAATCGATATCGATTTAATATTAAAATCACTGTAAAAACTTATTGCGAAAAATAAGACGCCCGAACGGAATGCGGGAGATTCCAGGTTCGAACCCTGGCTGGGGTAATATTTTTCGCAATAAGTTTTTACAGTGATTTTAATATTAAATCGATATCGATTTAATTAGGGAAGGGAGAGGGAATTTTTCCATCTTAATTTAAGGTGCTTAAATTTAAGCGTTTCGATAGAAGGACCGGATTCTCGGTCTACTTATAGTATCCTGACGATTGTGACCGTCAGGAGTGCCAGCTTCGTCGATTAAGAAATTTAATTTGATTATTTATACACTGGCAAAGTTAATGTATCTCATCGTGTTTGAATATTCACCGTCGACGTAAATATCGGTGTTCCATCTTATGATTGTTTAGATGTGCTATTGCGATAAATATTACCACATGCCCTGGTAGTCGAATTGGTTAAGACGCCCGAACGGAATGCGGGAGATTCCAGGTTCGAACCCTGGCTGGGGTAATATTTTTCGCAATAAGTTTTTACAGTGATTTTAATATTAAATCGATATCGATTTAATTAGGGAAGGGAGAGGGAATTTTTCCATCTTAATTTAAGGTGCTTAAATTTAAGCGTTTCGATAGAAGGACCGGATTCTCGGTCTACTTATAGTATCCTGACGATTGTGACCGTCAGGAGTGCCAGCTTCGTCGATTAAGAAATTTAATTTGATTATTTATACACTGGCAAAGTTAATGTATCTCATCGTGTTTAGATATCAATATATTGCGCGCTTTGTCAGTATTATATCTCTGAACGTGTTATGTTGACGTTTTATTATTGTTATTGTAGTGTAACCAATAAATAACAGAGCAATATAACTGTTACAAAACACAGTTATATTACTGCTACAAAAAAGATTACATAACTACTATATATATATTACATTACTGTTGTTATATTAAAGGTTACTTTTGTGTTATATAATGGTTATAGTCTGTGTTTGCTGGGTACCTACATAACCTAGGTTATGTAGGTAGTGTTCTATTTGCTAATTATGATTAAATAAAAGTTGTAGGTAAAATAATGGCATAAAACTCAATAAATAAAGTTAAACTTAATGACGTTGTAACGACGTCTTAAAAGAGACGGCTCTATGACTTTGTTAGAAATACGTCTATATGACGTCTTTAAAAAAACGTCTTTCAGACTTTGTTAGAAATACGTCTGTATGACGTCTTAGAAAAAATGGCTTGAAGACTTTGCTGAAACGGCGTATTTTCGATCGCATCATCCGACCGATAGATGGCTTTTGATGAGATCCGTTTCTCGTAAGAAAAATACAATGAGCGATGTTATATAAGTACGGCACAATTTGTATCAGTTATAGCTGAGGTGGAGCATTGTCTCGTTTCGCTGAGCCAAGTTTTATTAGTTCTGGTACGATCTATGGTGTGCATCTCTGTCGACGTGCCTTCTTTGACCGGCGGCTCCTTGCTGTGCCTTCGCCTTCGGCGTGAAGGACTCTCCGGAATCTTCACCTGGACGCCCCTCCAATTTAGAGGGCAGTACTTCTGCAAGATCATCGCTTAAGCGACATGCTGACGAAGAGTTAATCGGATTTTCCGGCTCTGACAAGTTACCTCGTGTCGAGGCTTTTGAAACATCTACCCAAGGTAAATTCGTCTCATTTAACCGTTTCCAATGCTTGGCTAATTCGGTGGACCTGCATGACCTTGATGAGGAATCTCCTTTGGAACCGCATGCTACGGTCAATAAAACTCGCGCACGCCAATCTAATGACGAGACGGCTCAGGATAGTGCTCCTACAGTTACTAATTCGCAAAAGGCTAATAGGAAGCTTCCTCCAATTTATTTTGCTTCAAAGATTACTGACTATACCGAGTTTACTAATTCGCTCAAACAATGTGTCGGTGATAACTTTCATCTTAAGTTTCTGGGGAATCAAGTAAAAATCCAGTTCTTAAATATCGAAGATTTTAACGGATTTAAAAAATTCGCTATAGCCAAGGAATACTCTTTCCATACTTATTCTCTGCCGGAGGAAAAATCAATCACAGTTACACTGAAGGGCTTGCCGAATATCCCCAATCTCACCGTTACAAATGAACTGAGAAAACTCGGTATTGATATTAACTCCTGCGTCATGCTGAACGCTGAAAACAGTTTATATGCCACATACAAAATTAATTTGAGCGCTAAATTTACACTGTCTCAATTAAGAAAGATCAGATTTCTATTTCATTCTAGAATTTATTGGGACAAGTATATCAACCGCAAGATTGGCCTTCAATGTTATCGATGTCAAGCGTTTGAACACACATCTGCTAATTGCTTCAAGAAACCTCGCTGCGTCAAATGCGCTGATAATCACATTACCTCAAGCTATAAGAAGGACCCTAATACCCCAGCTAAATGTGCGAACTGCTCTGGAGACCATCCGGCCAGCTTTTCAAAATACCCATCATATCTGAAATTTCTGGACAAGAGAACGGCCTCTACTCAACCCCCTGGACTGGCAAATAACCCGCATGATCCTTGTAAAAACTTGCACGCTGAATCGGATAATGCTCATCTCTATTTTTCAAATTCCAACGTTCCCATGCTCCCTGGCTCCTCGGCTATGTCAACAAATAAACGTACTCATTATTCTCCCTCGAAAACATATCTCGAGGCCTTGAATTCTAATAACACTCGCGGTAATATAAATACTGCCTCATCGGAGGATCTAGCTAACTTTAACGGTCTCATTACAGAAATTAGAAACCTAAGTCAACTTATTAATTTAAACACTATATGTTTAACGTTATTAGAGATCTCAATAAGAGGTTGGCTGTATGCACTGATGGTGTCAGTAGATTGCAAGCATTTGTTGAGGCGGCTGAATTGCTATGAAATGGCTCCCCTTATCACCCCGCTAAAGATTTGCTTGTGGAATGCCACCAGCTTGAATCATAAGGAACTGGAACTCCACCATTTTCTACTTAATAACAAAATTGATGTTGCTTTAATCACTGAAACGTGGCTGCATCCTAGCACTAAATTAATTTTTACTGGTTATGACATTGTGCGCTCGAATGCTCCGCGTGTTAAAGCTGCTGGATTAGCTATTATCATTAGCAAATCTTTGCGATTTCATACCGTCCCCGCTCCGGTCGTGGACGGTTGTGAGCTGCTTGTGATCAAGCTGTTATCGGGCTTAAATCTTGCGCTGGGAGTTTCTTATATTTCTCCCAGTGTTAAGTTTGATTTTGATCTTTTTGACAATCTGTTTAAAGATCACCATCAGCTTTTGCTAGGCGGTGATTTTAACGCAAAACATCGCTCATGGAATAATTTTTCCAACAATAGTAGGGGCGTTAATCTGTTGCACTTCATCAATAAAAATAACTTAAATATTGTTCATAGCTCAACTTACTCTCACAAAATGCCGGGTAAATACCCCTCCAATATAGATATCTTTTTATCCAAAAATGTTAACAATAATTATTCCTGCTTAACCTTAGATGAATTATCCTCTAATCACTTACCTGTCTTGTTAGTTCTTGAGAATTCCTCCTTCAAGAAAATGCCATTTCAGTCACATAAAACCAATTGGGAAAAGTTTAAATCTTCCACCTCTGAATGGAAAATCACATATAATTTTTTAAATACGAAGGAGATCGATTGTTGTATCGACAATCTACAGCAATTCCTCTGCAGGGCCTCCGGGCGGTCCACAAGTGTTTCGAATTATAATTTAGATCATTTTACTTCTGATCCCAGTGTCGCCGCGGATATTGACAAGCATATCAAACTACGCAATTATTACCGTCGCAAGTTTCAGCGCACAGATATTGATAAATACAAACATTATCGTAATGTTCTAACTTAACTATCGTACAAAACAAATTGCGCGATGCTAAAAATAAAGCTTGGTCTGAGCGCTTGATGAAGGTTAAAATCTGTGATAATAGCGTTTGGAAGCTTTCTAAGTCCTTGCAGAGAAATAAAACTCCTGCGCCTCCTTTTTCTATTGACAATAAAAGCATAATTGTTTATGATCCTAAAGAAAAAGCGCAGCTATTGGCTCAAAACTTTCATAAAGTTTTTCAAGATGCTGAAAAGATTACTTCCCCTCATGAGGAAGTTGTAAATAAGTTTATTAAAACCCTTGATGATGCTTCGCCACAGTGCAATCTCGATTTCGTTACTCCTCGTCTAATCTACGATGTAATTAATACTTTTCCCAACAATAAAGCCCCTGGCTCCGATAAGGTGACTACGGCCATGCTTAAAAACTCTTTTTTCAAAGTCATCCTGCAAATCTATTACATTATTCTGCATTCCTTCCGTTTCTATTATTTTTCTTCACGTTGGAAAACAGCTAAAGTGCTTGCCTTTCCTAAGCCTGGAAAGCCACAAACTTCCCCGGCGAATTTTAGACCAATTAGTCTGTTTAGCGTGCTGAGTAAGGTTTATGAGAGGGTGTTATTGACTCAGATCAACGCCTTTCTATTGGAAAACAAAATTATAATTAACGAGCAGTTTGGTTTCAAGCGACGGCACTCTACTATCCAGCAACTTCTCCGTGTTACCGAATCTTTCGCTATGGAGATCAATAAAAACAGAAGTTCGGCAATGGTATTGCTTGACATTCAAAAAGCGTTTGACTCTGTCTGGCACGGGGCTTTACTATATAAATTAAATCTTATAAGTATGCCTATGTTTATTATTAAAATTTTACGTTCTTATCTCGAGGATCGCTTTTTCTTCGTTTGCTTTGAGGGTCAACAGTCATCTGTTTTTAATGCGCCTACTGGCCGCAGGGTTCTATCCTGGGGCCCATTTTGTTCAATATCTTTATCAATGATATTCCTAAAAACCCAAAAACTGAGTTGGCAGTTTATGCGGACGACACCGCGGTCTACACTTCGTCGTGGAGCCCGGCGTTGCTCGTTCTTCGACTGCAGGAGCATGTTGATGCCATCGTCCAATTCTTCCGAGAATGGAGGATGTCTATTAACAATGAAAAAACTGAGGCAATAATTATTTCCCGCAAGAGATTCCCGCAGCCTCCATTGATAAAGATGGCGAATTTTTGTGTTCCCTGGTCTTAAAAAGTTAAGTATCTTGGTGTTAATATTGACTCCGGCCTCCGATGGAGGCAAGCGATTTATAGCGATAGGATTTCTAAGACATATGGTGCGCTTAGAAAATTGTATCCCCTTATCGCCGGAAACAGCGATCTTCGACTTAAGTACAAATTATTGTTATATAAGATTTGTGCCAGACCGGTCTTATTGTACGCAGCTCCTGTCTGGGCCCCGGCATGTAAGACTTTTCTTGATCGTCTGCAGGTCGTACAGAACAAATTTCTTCGCATTATTTTAAATATGCCTCGAGACACTCGAATTTCTGATTTGCATGCCAGGCTCAGATTGAACCTATTAGCAAAATAATGAAGGACATGATCACTAAAGTGTATAAGTTGGATCATGATAAAGCACTTTCTGAGCACACTGAAATTAGCCAAACAACTTCGACTTTTTACATTTTTTTTTTATTACGAATCGTTTGTTAGTTGTTTGTTGTTGATTGTTGGACTAATGAAAACGTTTGTTGGTTAATAGTTTTTACGTAAACACGAAAATAATTTTGAGTGTGAATTTAGCCGGTAAATATATAATTCTTTACAGTTTTCGTTTCAAAAGGGGGTCAATCGATGCGGAATCGTTTGTTGGTCTCGAATAAATTAATGAAATCGTTTGTTGGATCACGGTTTCGCTTAAAAAGGCGAAAAACTGTATATCGTTTAGCTGTCGGAAAGTGGGGGTGAGACGTAGAATATGTGGTGGTTTCGGAACGCATTTTTCCGAATTGCCCGATACGTAATAGTTTAAACTATTTCCCATTTATTTATCAGATCGGCTACATTTCACGTGCAAAAATATAGGTAAATGTAAAATGCAAATTTAATTCTGAACTTAGTAAAAAGTATTCTTGCAATAAAAGAGATATAGATTGCAAAAGTAGAGGTAACCTAAAGTTGTATTTGAACAATTACATCAAATTATAGATCTATGAAATATAGAAATAAACTTATATTGTATGTACAAGTAGATATAATTAATTTTGTCATCGTACGGAAACTCGCAGTTCAAACTAACTATAAAATTGTTTATATCATCCCAAGAAAAAACGGCCCATATATAAACATATATAAGGCAACATATATAGTTATTGTGGCAACCTCCGTCAGCCACCAGCCTCCAGGAAAACCTCCGCTCCGGCGACACGTGGTGTCCGCGACAGAAAACCTCCGCTCCGACGGCACGTGGTGTCCGCGACAGAAAGCGCGGTTAGAATTTACGATGCGCGCGGGACAATTTCATGGCATTAAAAGCGGAGAGTTTCAAGTCGCCGAGAAAGCAAGAAGTTTCAAGTCGTGAATTGACAGATAGCAAAATTCAGGAAACGCAGGTTTCCTAGCAACCCCGTTGTCAATAGATTTTCGGGTATATAAAGAGAGCCCGACGCGAGGAAAACTCGGAGTTTTTCGAGCAGCCGGCCAGGGCGGACATCCCAGCCTCAAGACGCCGCTCTCGAAGCACACCCGAAACCCTTCCCGGCTCGCCGGTAAAGAGGTCGTAGCGCGCTCCTCGGTTCGCCGAAGGACACAGCCGCTACCACTAAGGTGCTACGCCACCAAACGCAAGGTCGTCCTTAGTGACTGCCTTGCGAACGGCGCTCAGCCGCCTCCTAGCGCGAAGCGCTCGTCGACAGACCTATTCCCGGACCCTCCGAGAAAGGTCGTCGTTATTGATCCGCCGACCGGTGCAAGACACCAGGAGGTCAACGTTCAACAACCAGCGCGATCGTTACCGACCTTGGAGTGTTCTCCCGTCACCAGCGCCCGGACGCTAACACCAAGAGGTAATAACTCTTTAAGCGTAAAATCGCTGACCGGCGCTAGTCGCCACGACGAGCATTCACCGATTCTCAGCGCTAGTCGCCACGACGAAAATTCGCCGATTCTCAGCGCTAGTCGCCACGACGAGAATTCGCCAATTCTCAGCGCTAGTCGCCACGACGAGCATTCGCCGATTCTTAGCGCTAGTCGCCCGCCTCTACCAACGTCAAAAATATCCCCTAACCTAACCAAACCGTTCCTTCCAGTTACCTCGACACCGATCCAAAAGGTAGAGGATCTTCTAAAAGAGTTTGAGGTTCCTCGTCCTATCTCGCCACTTCCTCCCTCTCCCAAGAGACGACACGAAGGCTCCCAGACAGGAGTTACTTACCGGGACATCGCAACGCAGACGACGGTAGATCGGAAGAGTGTTGCTACCCAGTCGAAGCCTCGAGGAAGAGGAAGTCGAAGGAATTTAAATAGAAAAATACGAAACAAAGAGAACGTTTTATGTATGAGTTGCAAAAGATGTTTGAGTTGTAAAAAATGTTGAATTTTTAAGAATAAAAAGTTTAATGTAAACTGAGCCCTAATTTCTTTAGCGAATCCCACACAATAAAAATAGGAAAGCGTTTTAACGAATCAGCGAGCGAAATAATTTGCGAGCGACAAAAAATAGAGAATTATTCCTAAATTGGTGACCCCGACGTGATTCGCTAAGAAAGCAAAATGGAGGGCGACGGAAGAATTCAGGTAAATACAGAGAATCAAGTTGGAAGAGTATCCATTAGAATACCGCCTTTCTGGAACGATGAACCCAAATTGTGGTTCGCGCAGCTAGAAGGACAATTCGTCCTGAGCGGAATAACGGCGGATTCAACGAAATACTCTTGCGCCATCTCACAGCTAGACTCAAGACAGATTAAAGAAATCAAAGACGTAATTACACAGCCCCCGGAGGTTGACAAATACGAGACGGTAAAAAAAGCGCTCATACAGAGGCTTACAGTTTCACAAGAGCAGCGGACCCGACAACTCCTAGAGCTTGAGGAGATTGGAGACAGAAAGCCGTCCCAATTTCTTCGGCACTTGCGCACTCTGGCGGGGAGCAATGTCCCAGATTCACTCCTTCGAACGCTTTGGCTTGGGCGACTCCCAACGCAGATGCAGATGGTTCTCGCAACCAGAATTGAAGATCCGTTAAATGACGTGGCATAGCAAGCAGACCGAATCCACGAGATGTCAAGTAAAACGGTAATAGCTGCCACATCTGTTGGAGGTCAGAGAAAAACGCTCAAAGAGCAGATCCAGGCTTTAACTAAACAAGTCGAATCGCTAACGACTCGTCTCTCAAGAGACAAATCAAAAAAAAGATTCGAAGGGAAAAGAGATAGAAGCCGAAGCAGAAGCCAATCGAAAGGTAGGAAATATGACGAGAAGAACTGCTTCTACCACAATAGATTTGGCGAGAAAGCAAAGAAGTGCACGCAGCCGTGCGCTTTCAAAACGGAAAAAGAGCAGGGCAGTCACTGATGGCGGCCAGTAAACCCGCCCCAAGGCCCCGCCGCCTCTTCGTAACATGCCAGGTAACCAAGAGACGATTTCTCATTGATACTAGATCAGACGTCAGCGTCTTTCCAAGATCAATGACAGCAGGGTTCAAAAAACCTACAAATTACGAATTATTTGCAGCAAACGATACAACGATCACAACATACGGATGGGTCACACTTCAGCCAGAATTCGGATTGCGTCGTGCATTTCTTTGGCGCTTCGTAGTTGCCAACATTTCACAACCGATCATAGGAGCAGACTTTTTGGCTCACTACCATCTACTTCCTGATTTACAAAATGGAGTACTTCTTGATGGAATGACTCAGATTCATGCTAAAGGATCGGCCAGATCCGAAGCCATCGAGACAGTTAAGGTTCTCGCCGTCGAAAATAAATATCATCGAATTCTGGCTGAATTTCCCAGCATTACCAGGGCAACTCCTGGTGCACGAAAAGCAAAACATTTAACAGAACATTTCATCAAAACAACGCCAGGTCCGCCAGAAGCATGTCGTCCACGGAGGTTGGCCCCTGAAAAACTTAAGGCAGCAAAAGCCGAGTTCAATCTCCTACTTCAGGAGGGAATTATACAAATCTCAAAGAGTCCCTGGTCTTCACCATTGCATATGGTCCCCAAAAAGGGAGGCGCATGGAGGCCCTGCGGAGACTATAGAGGGCTCAATAAAAGAACAGTACCTGATAGCTACCCAGTTCCCCACATCGAAGATTTCTCACAAAATCTTCATGGAAGGAGAATTTTCTCGACACTAGATTTGGTACGGGCATATAACCAGATTCCTGTCCACTCTGACGACATTCAAAAAACTGCCATAACAACTCCTTTTGGACTTTTCGAGTACAAGTTCATGCCATTTGGACTTAGAAATGCAGCTCAAACATTTCAACGCTTCATGAATAAAGTTTTGAGAGACTTTGATTTCTGCTACGTTTACATTGATGACATTCTGGTCGCATCCTGCAACGAAAAAGAGCATGAAGAACATTTGCGCAAGGTCTTCAAAAGACTAGAAGAAAATGGCATTCTTTTGAGTCCAGCCAAATGTATCTTTGGAAAAGAAAAAGTCCTTTTTCTCGGATACGAGGTATCAGAAAGAGGCACTCAACCCCCTCAGGCAAGAATTGAGGCAATAAAGAATTTTACAAAACCAGAGAATGTCCAACAGCTTCGACGGTTCTTAGGAACTTTAAACTTTTATAGAAGGTTTATTCCGGAAGCCGCCAAGGATCAGGCTTTACTAAATGGTCTGCTTGGTGGCCCAAAGACCAAAAAGAAAGCTCCAATCACTTGGAATGCTGAAATTGAGAAAGCCTTTATTAGATGCAAAGAAAGTTTTTCAAGAGCAACTCTTCTTGCACATCCAAAGCCGGAAGCGGAAATTGCTCTAACAACAGATGCATCTGATACAGCTGTCGGTGCCGTCATCCAGCAACGAGACGGAGAAGACTGGCAACCGTTAGCTTTCTTCAGCAAAAAATTAAATCCTGCTCAACAAAAATATAGTCCTTATGATAGAGAGCTTTTGGCTATTTATCTAGCAATCAAACATTATCGACATCTCCTCGAAGGCAGAATTTTTACGGTTTACACTGATCACAAACCGATAATCTTTGCTTTCCAGCAGGCTGCAGAACACAACTCTCCCAGACAGGCACGTCATCTACAATATATTGGGCAATTCACAACCAATATTCAACATATCTCAGGGAAAGAGAATGTTGTTGCTGACGCCCTGTCAAGAGTTGAAGAAATTCAAACTGCGGTCAATTTAGAAGATCTGGCGAGAGCACAGGAAGAGGATTCTGAAGTACAAGAAATACTAAAAGGGAACTCTTCACATAAGCTTGAGAAAGTTCCAATTCCTGGAACCAGCTCTACACTCTACTGTGACACAACAACGCCTTACGCTCGACCTTTTGTGACGCAGGATTTTAGAAAACAAGTTTTTCAATCCTTACATAGTCTGTCACATCCAGGAACAAGAGCAACGGCAAAGCTTGTCACACAGCGGTATGTCTGGCCTAGAATTAGGGCGGATTGCCATGAGTGGGCAAGAGCTTGTATAGCTTGCCAGAGATCAAAGATTCAAAGGCACAATCGATCGCCTATCGGAAATTTTTACAACCCTTCGAGACGATTCGAGCACATCCATATGGATTTGGTAGGACCATTACCGATTTCCAGAGGTTACAGGTATTGTCTTACCATAATCGATCGATTTACAAGGTGGCCCGAAGCCATCCCTGTTTCAGATATTTCGGCAGAAACCATCGCAGAGAATCTCTTCACGCATTGGATAGCGAGATTCGGCACCCCAGCTCGAGTTACTACAGATCAGGGAAGGCAGTTCGAGGCCGACCTGTTTCGACAACTCACCAAACTAACAGGCACCACTCATATCCGAACAACAGCTTATCACCCCGCAGCTAATGGCATGGTTGAACGTTTGCATCGTCAAATTAAAACGGCAATTAAATGCCACGGGACTGAAGCATGGACGGAGGTGCTGCCTGTCATCATGATGGGAATACGTTCTGCTTTCAAAAAGGATCTTCAAACAACTCCTGCGGAACTTGTTTATGGAGAATCCATAAGACTTCCGGGAGAGTTTCTTCAAGAGAATCCACAAGCAAACGAAATGAGCAAATTTCTACAGAGATTGAGAAAGACAATGAATAATCTGCGACCTCAACCAGTCAAGAGACACGGAGCGTCCGCAACATTCGAGCATAAAAATCTGGAGAAATCAACGCATGTCTTCCTCAGACATGATGCTCCAACACGGGCTCTGCAACCTACTTTCGATGGTCCTTTCGAAGTACTCAGTAGAGGTGAAAAAGTCTTCAAGTTACGAATAAACGGTAAAAATGTTAACGTAACTATAGATCGTTTAAAACCGGCTTATTTCATAGCAAAACAGGATCAAGCTGAAAAACCTCCTGAAATGCTCCAGCAATCTAAGGATGCTACAATGCCATCAGAGGTCAAAACCCGCAGCGGCAAAGTATCACACAAAACAGTACGTTTTCAAATCGCAACTTTAAATCAACGAAGGGGGTAATGTGGCAACCTCCGCCAGCCACCAGCCTCCAGGAAAACCTCCGCTCCGGCGACACGTGGTGTCCGCGACAGAAAACCTCCGCTCCGACGGCACGTGGTGTCCGCGACAGAAAGCGCGGTTAGAATTTACGATGCGCGCGGGACAATTTCATGGCATTAAAAGCGGAGAGTTTCAAGTCGCCGAGAAAGCGAGAAGTTTCAAGTCGTGAATTGACAGATTGCAAAATTCGGGAAACGCAGGTTTCCTAGCAACCCCGTTGTCAATAGATTTTCGGGTATATAAAGAGAGCCCGACGCGAGGAAAACTCGGAGTTTTTCGAGCAGCCGGCCAGGGCGGACATCCCAGCCTCAAGACGCCGCTCTCGAAGCACACCCGAAACCCTTCCCGGCTCGCCGGTGAAGAGGTCGTAGCGCGCTCCTCGGTTCGCCGAAGGACACAGCCGCTACCACTAAGATGCTACGCCACCAAACGCAAGGTCGTCCTTAGTGACTGCCTTGCGAACGGCGCTCAGCCGCCTCCTAGCGCGAAGCGCTCGTTGACAGACCTATTCCCGGACCCTCCGAGAAAGGTCGTCGTTATCGATCCGCCGACCGGTGCAAGACACCAGGAGGTCAACGTTCAACAACCAGCGCGATCGTTACCGACCTTGGAGTGTTCTCCCGTCACCAGCGCCCGGACGCTAACACCAAGAGGTAATAACTCTTTAAGCGTAAAATCGCTGACCGGCGCTAATCGCCACGACGAGCATTCACCGATTCTCAGCACTAGTCGCCACGACGAAAATTCGCCGATTTTCAGCGCTAGTCGCGACGACGAGAATTCGCCGATTCTCAGCGCTAGTCGCCACGACGAGCATTCGCCGATTTTTAGCGCTAGTCGCCCGCCTCTACCAACGTCAAAAATATCCCCTAACCTAACCAAACCGTTCCTTCCAGTTACCTCGACACCGATCCAAAAGGTAGAGGATCTTCTAAAAGAGTTTGAGGTTCCTCGTCCTATCTCGCCACTTCCTCCCTCTCCCAAGAGACGACACGAAGGCTCCCAGACAGGAGTTACTTACCGGGACATCGCAACGCAGACGACGGTAGATCGGAAGAGTGTTGCTACCCAGTCGAAGCCTCGAGGAAGAGGAAGTCGAAGGAATTTAAATAAAAAAATACGAAACAAAGAGAACGTTTTATGTATGAGTTGCAAAAGATGTTCGAGTTGTGGAAAATGTTGAATTTTTAAGAATAAAAAGTTTAATGTAAACTGAGCCCTAATTTCTTTAGCGAATCCCACACAATAAAAATAGGAAAGCGTTTTAACGAATCAGCGAGCGAAATAATTTGCGAGCTACAAAAAATAGAGAATTATTCCTAAAGTTATATATGAAATATGCCCATATATAAAAATGTACAGATATATATAATCATATATGATCATATATAATTATATACGATCGTATATAATCACACATAATCTCTCGTGCTAAAATATAATAAAATAATTTGTGTACAAAACATAAAAATTGAAATGTAAGAAACTGTCATACACATACTTTTTTTATTAGGAAAAGATTAATACAGTACAATGGGAAATACAATTGTGTGTATATACAGGGTGTTCCAGACCTCACGTATAACCCGTTAATGACAGATTCCTAAGATTATTTGGAGACAAAAATCCTAATGCCAAAATGTCGAGGCTGCTACAGTATTTGAACGGGAAAGGTTTAAAGTTTACCAATCAGCTTGTCTAAATTTCGCGCGCTCAGGGATGTCGTATATCGAAACGGCTCTTCCACACTTCACTCAACTCGATAGAAATATTTGAAATTATTATTTCTTTTATTTTTTTGTGCACTATTCTCAAGACTGACTTCCTAAATTGTTGTACGAAATCAGGATACATGTCGAATTGTAAAGTATTTATGTAAAGCGTGCCGCGGACAAATGACATTTAATTCTCATAATCGGTACAAAGTATGATGTGCTGCATAAAATGTCGATTAGAAAAAAAGATATTATTGAGAAAAAAAATACTATAAATACTAACATGTTTGGAAATAATTTAAAAAATTGTTTTATTAATTTTTTTGAAGAAGTACGTTTTCCAGAATGTAGACAAATAAATTATAATGTAGTTTTGCGATTGCTGTTTTGCGTGCGAGAAACAGACTTTCTAGAGCCCAACAGACAAATTAATGTTGTCGTTGAACGTTGCATTCGTACGATACAGAACGAAGAAGTGGTCTTCCAAACTGTGAACGATACATCGGTTGTCATTGAATGGAAACCGATGTTGAATTATTGTAGTCTTGCAATTCTACACATAGCAACTGCAAAAAAGATGGGCTAACTTTTATTAAAAGTTTAAGTTTAAAAGTTTGTTTTTAGTTTTTTTTTAGCGCAACTTTATTGCAGTTGCTATGTGTAGAATTGCAAGACTACAATAATTTAAGATCGGTTTCCATTCAATGACAGCCGATGTATCGTTCACAGTTTGGAAGACCACTTCTTCGTTCTGTATCGTACGAATGCAACGTTCAACGACAACATTAATTTGTCTGTTGGGCTCTAGAAAGTCTGTTTCTCGCACGCGATACAGCAATTGCAAAACTACATTATAATTTATTTGTCTATACATTCTGGAACACCGTACTTCTTCAAAAAAATTAATAAAACAATTTTTTAAATTATTTCCAAACATGTTAGTATTTATAGTATTTCTTTTCTCAATAATATCTTTTTTCCTAATCGACATTTTATGCAGCACATCATACTTTGTACCGATTATGAGAATTAAATGTCATTTGTCCGTGGCACGCTTTACATGAATACTTTGCAATTCGATATGTATCCTGTTTTCGTACAACAATTTAGGAAGTCAGTCTTGAGAATAGTGCACGAAAAAATAAAAGAAATAATAATTTCAAATATTTCTATCGAGTTGAGTGAAGTGTGGAAGAGCCGTTTTGATATGCGACATCCCTGAGCGCGCGAAATTTAGACAAGCTGATTGGTAAACTTTAAACCTTTCCCGTTCAAATACTGTAGTAGCCTCGACATTTTGGCATTAGGATTTTTGCCTCCAAATAATCTCAGGAATCTGTCATTAACGGGTTATACGTGAGGTCTGGAACACCCTGTATATATATATATATGTATATATATATACATATATATATGTATATATATATATATATATATATATATATATATATATGAAGTAAAATTTTGAAGAATATTAGATATATAAACTATTCTGTTTACATTGTCGAATTCAATGAATAATTTCTATTTTTGCGTTTCTTGCTTCCCTCTTAATTTCACCAGTACGCTGTGTAATTGCCAAAAGAAGCGATCGTGTGGATTGTTTCGTCCAACCCTTCATCTTTGCAACGCTTTTTGAATATTCTGAAAAAAATAAAAAGATAACGAGAACTGATGAGTTGCGTGGTATGCGATTTCGTAAGGAATTTACGCAGCTTTGAGCTTCATCAGTCGATGTCAACATTAAAACTCATCCTTCGGGAAAAAATCTAAGCGCAAGAATATTGTAAAAAATTTTTTACTTTGCGATATGCCATAGTATGGCTGCAGCAAGAAAATAGGAACTTATTTTTGCAGATATTAGCTATATCACTTTTACACACCTCAGGTACCGGAAATATTCAACAAGATGCCACGGTCTGTAATAACGGTCTTGGAAATTATTTTCTCCGTCGCGTATGTAACTTGTTTTATTGATGTAACATCCGTTGTATCTTAATCTAGGCCGTTTCAAGTACATATCCCTCCATGACTTGTATTTCGGCTCGCAAGTACCACAATTTACGCCCCATACTCTATTGAATACAATTCCAATTACATATCAACCAATAACCGCGCTAATATTCATTGATATTTACCTAACGCATGCTAGTCGCCAGATCTCCGTGTCTCGTGCAGATATGTAAAATCCACGACATACCCTTGAGAACATTTCTAGCGATCGAAAATCCAGCTCAGATGACACAACCCATCTTAGAATGTAGAGCACTATCTCCATAGGTAATGCAGAGATATGTGTTGTCTAAAATACATAGAGTTTATACTGAATATAAAATAGTATATGTAAAAAAAACTTGTATAAATATATAGTGCATTTAAAGTGGTACCACAAATGTTAAAACAAGATACTTACACTTTGTTCAAATTTTGGGAAACATACACATTGATTACGGTTTACAATTTTAGACAACTTCAAAAATAAATCAGTTCCTTCTTCATCAACCTCATTATGATTTTCGGTATCGTTGTTAGTTGAAAAATCATTGTCTAATGTATCAAAGCAATCATCTGCATCGAATCTGTCTCTTGCTTTTGCTTTCTTCGATTCGTACAAACAAACTTCAATATCAGGAACCAATTGTACCGCACGCTTATAAAACTGGATTGCTTCGTAAAACTTTCTGCTTTGTTCGTGTTCAATGCCTTTAAGAAATAAATTCTTTGCCTGAAACACAATTAACAGTTCTTATAGAAATGTTATGGAAATTCAAAGCTTCTTACTTCGAGACAATAAATTGTTATATTTTATTCTCGATAGAGGCTTCATCGTTTGCGACTTCTATGTTAGGCTGATTCAGTGAATATGTCTTCGATGCATCACGCTTAGGTGATATTGTCAACTCGCGCTGCCACTGTTCCCTGAAAGACGTTAAGGTATCCTCAATGTTTGTTCCTTCTTGCAAGGAAGACGCCTCTTGATTATCGCCTTCATCCGTATCATTGCTAGATTCACTGCAGAGTGCAGTGATTCTGCTAACGTATAAAGTAATAAATATTTTAGATGCTAAAATATGGTGTAACATGAATTTATTATCAATACAAATTTAATTATTTAACAAAGATCTTATGCACACAAATTTCATGTATGACATAATTGTTTGTTAAACACAATTAAGTACAGCATTAAATATATGCACACACATGTTTATTAAAAATGTACAATAAAAATCTTTTCTGAACATGACTAGTAAACAAATATATAGAGGATCTATATAAAGCAACTTTGATTTGCTTTTATTTAAGGAGGTTCGAGCATTACTTATGAGTCAAAAATGCGATTGAAATAAATGTCATTACAGCGATCCCGAATTATTTGCAATATTAGTATAATGAATAGTGGATGCTACTTACGTGCTATATTCTTCGTAAATTATTAGTGTATAGAATATTAACAAACATATGCCGGGGTATGAGAGCGTCAACGACTCGGGAATCGCTTATTATCCAACATTCTAGGCAAGGATCTAAACTTTGTGACAATATAGCCTTCAATCCACACGGTAAAGTCCGATTTTTAAAATCTTTACACAATCCTTGATGTTTCATCTATCAAATGCTAGTTTTTCAAAGTCCTCAGGTGGCTAAGTGTCTACTAAACCAGTGATAATCTACCTCGGAGCGACTTTCTCCATAAGGGTAGACTAAAAGTGGTCAACTTCTGAATAATATTACAAAAAAACTATACGGTCAATAGTGCTCAAGTTTTGCGATTATTTGTGTAAAGTGTTTATGTAAATCATATAAAAAAATTAAAGCTCTACGATGACTTTCGAGTATAGAAAGCTTATTGTCACAAAGTGACATGTTCTAACTTATAATGTTGGCCAAATAAGCGATTCCCGAGTCGTTGACGCTCTCATACCCTAGTATATGTTTGTTAATATTCTATACGCTAATAATTTACGAAGAATATAGCACGTAAGTAGCATCCACAATTCATTATACTAATATTGCATATAATTTGGGATCGTTGTAATGACATTTATTTCAATCGCATTTTTGACTCACAAGTAATGCTCGAACCTCCTTAAAACAGATTTAGAGGATTTATACAGAATTAGTAATATCAAGTAAATAATTCTTAAATAAACTTTTCAAAAACGTAAAAAACAAATCAAGCAAATGTAATCAATATACATCTAACACGATTGTAAATAATGCGACATGAGCCCTTCAGAAGCTGATCGTTTGAGAAAATAAAAAGTGAAAAGATTTAAAAACTGATCACGTGTTCCGGTCTTAAAATTAGAAAATTTATAAAAAGCGAGATCGATCGTCTTGATTTCCGAGAGGCTCGTATGATGAAATGACGCAACATATTGCGAAGAAGGTATTGCCCGGTGAGAGGTTAGGTCGCCAGCAAATACCCCGGCGTTCGATTACGCGTTTGTCGCGCGACGACAGTGACGGACAGTTACGTTCTCACGTACCATTTTTTCTTTCTATTCAATCCCGACGGCTTCTCTCCCTCAGCGCATGTACTCTCGGTCGGAAAAGCGCACAACACAGCGAAAGCACAACTTCGCCAATATCACCGCCGCCATGGTTCTCGCCTTTCTACGTTTCTCGCCGCGGAACAGAAGGAAGGCGGCTGGCGGAAGGCAAAGGTCGTTGCGCGAGGCGACGTGTGTATACCCGTTCGATTCGTCTTCAACGCGATATAAATCGATGCATCGTCCCTGCCACTGTAGTCATCGTAATTAATTAATCATCGCGTTCGTAGCGGGAGTTTATCCATAGACATATATGTCTATGTGTTTATCGTGAAAATAACATCTACCAATTTTTTAAATTAATCTATAAATAAATATATAAATTTAACTTAGAATGCGCAAACAGCCAGCGGACACTCGTAAATATTTTCGTAATTCTTTTATATTTCAAATATGGAGCATATTGACAAAGAATTAGTTAATAAAATCAAAATTTCTCAAGAAATACAAATTTTAAAGAATCGTGTCGAACTACAAAAATCTCCGTCTCACAATCAGCGTATTGCTGTAGATGAGTGTTTAGAAAAATGTAGGACAGTTATTTTTTCAGAAGAAGAGATTTATACCTCTTAGAAACAATAGGTTTGTCAGTAGAAAATGTAAAAGTCTATTCAAGGGCCCGTATTAATGGTGAAATATTTACATCAAAGCTCTACAAAGCAATTAAAACAGTAAGCTATATAGTAAAATGCAAAACTTCGGAGAATTCTGTGCTCTATGGATCAATTAGATTTTTTATAATTCATCACGAAACTTTATTCTTTATAATTGAGCCATGTTTGGTGCATCACGCTAAAATTTTGTATCACAGAGAAAGCCGATCAAAAATTAGTCATATTATACCGATAAAAGACGAAGATTTACCTGCATTAATATTTCGGATAAAAGATATACACAACTTAAACAAAATGTTACAAATAAAACATTATGTTTGTATTATTCCTACATCAATGAAGAAAAATGTCGTATAGAGAGACTAGAATTAATAGATATCTCAAAATTTATTACTATTTTATCCCTAAGAATTCTGTGCTTATTAATTTATATTTAATTAACATTTTAAGTATAATATAGACTTTATATTGCATATATATAAACATACTACGAAACTTCTTTGTCATTTCTTTTATCTTTTATTATATGATTATTATAAGTGTATCAAATTTAAAAAATAAAAATACAATTGTGTATCGTTGTGAACCACTCTGTGTGTTTTCGTTTCTTCTTTATATTTCCTAATTGTTATCAACTATTGCTCTTCTGTGTAGATGCAAGTCCGATTTAGTTATTTTCAGAATTATATAAATTTAATATAATTTTATCCTACGTTATTAGTTATTACGTGTGAGAATGTTGCCAGCTACCAAATAAGTTACATCGTACATTATAACACGATGTATGCATTATATAGATATATATTTTATATATAATTAAATATATAAATATATATGCAAACCAATTTTTTCGTTTGATTAAAATTATATTTGATCTTATATAGTTTTATATATAATGATATACATATATGTATATAATTATATACGAACAAATTTTCCGGCAATCATGATCATGTATAATCGTATATAATCTACATATAGTTATATATAATCTTGTATGATATTATATATTGTTATATATAACCGTATATAATTATATATATTTATATTTAAATTATATCTATTTATATATGAACTATATATATTTATATATATTTATATACGTTCATATATGATTATACATGGACTATTTTTTCCCGGGATTGTGTAAGGGTTGGAATCTGTCTTGCGACCGTTGCGTAACAGAGGAATATGTGCTCAAAGATACAGAAGAGAATCGTCAACCTCAACGAGATCTAGCACAAAAAGCGCAGCTTCAGCTGTACGTATTCCTGAAACTCTAATTGTTAAGTAGAGACCTCGTAGATATCTCGCGAGAAGAGGAGGGGCGATACTCAAATAACGAACACGAAATAGAATTTGTTTCAATCAATTTATCAGGCAGAACTACTCGGTGGAATACCAGCATTCGCTGCTTGGACAAGGGAAAACTGCCGAAAAACCTTGTCAGTATTCGATACAAATAGTAAACATAATACAGAAATTATGATAATACAGGTGAAAAGGCAATAATACAATAATACCAAGTATGAAAGCAAAATACACGTAAATATTGGTGAATACTCACGATATGATCAAGAAACAATAGAATAGATAAATCTCTTTCAATTTTATAAACCTTATTTAATATTAATATCACTCAAAATAAAGTTATAGATGTAAATAAAAAAGTAAAGTAAAAGTTGACTCAATAATAGTTAAATCAAGAAAAATAATAGTGAAAGTTAACTTAAGAATATCTAAAGATAAGTGGCAAATAAAGATATAAAGTAAAGTAATCACACGTAGCACCACTCAGTTTGAGCAGCCAGATTCAATAATGGCTAAATAACACAATATGTGTTGTCACGATGTGGCAGCAGAAACACGGTAGAAATGAATCAGGATTTTCCTGATGGAAAAATATCTTTTAGCGAATTATTTTTAATATACATATATATGTATATTTTAATCAGAATTTCTATAAAAAATTTCATATTTTCTCAGAATTTTTATACGAATTGAAATGTTTTTCAGAAAAACTCAGACAAAATAAGAATGACATATGTTTCCCCAATATATAGGTATATATATACTCGTAATATGAGAAAATTTATGTTAATTTATCAGAAATTTTTATTATACATACATATTGAGAATTATTATTTTCAAAATGTTATTTTTCAATTGTGCCACTCTGTTATATGAGAGTGCACTCTACGATACAACTAATACAAAATAAGTTGTGTCGTACCATGATTTATCTTAAACTTAGGCGCTGCTTGGCGCGAGACGCTGTCGTGTCTCTTGACACCGTTCTTATAGCATTGTTCGTCAAATTTTAAATACGAGAAACAGATCATATTGGATGCCATCTATCGGCATTGAATTAGTTCGAAAATCTTCATCCAATTTAATTCAATACGACGACAGAGCATGCTGAATATCTGCTGCGTTTCTGCCATCATAGCGTACTTGCTGACAAGTTTGATTTCTGCTGACAATCTGTTGTTACACTGTGAGAGCAAGTTATGTGCAATCGCAGTGTGCATTCTGCTGGACACATTGTGCCAGCATACGATGTTTGAAATTTGCTCTATTTATGCTGGTAATCTCGGCTCAATTTTTGCCGCATTTCTGCCATTACATCGTGACGCACGTAGTGCTTGATTTTTGCTGCGTTTCTGACGGCATTAACTGAAACGGCATAACCTGTTAAAATATTGATAGCATTCTGTCGCTATAATATGTAGCACATAAATTTCAAAACGTGCTCCAGTCAGATTTTGCTATCTGGGTTTGTCTCTGCTAATATTTATTTGATATATTTAAAATTAATATTTAAATTAAAAATCTATTAAATAATAATTAACGATTTTTAATCAGGGTGAAACAAGACCATATTCTAGAAATGGCAAACTTTATGGTGTCTTTCCAGCACTTCCAGGTGGAAATCCTGATAGTGACCCACATCAATGTGCTGCTGTAGATTGTATATGGATAAAGGATCGAAAACTCTTTTATATATTAGACATGGTGTTTTGGAGTCTATTGCTATTCACGAATTGCGATGTAATATAATATTGCTAAATTATTACATTTATCTACATTCATAAAGTAATTGATACAAATTCCACTAATCTATAAGTAATTAAGAAAAAAAATTTATTTATCTGTATTTACACACACATACACGATATATTATTTTAGGCTGAGGTCAGGCTATTCTGGATCAAGAGCAAGTTTGAGGATACACCAGAATTAAAACAACGTAACACTGATACAAATAGATATCTCATTTTAACTCTGCTAAATATCGAATGCAAGGAAGACCTCAATTCAGCTTTAATGAATCTTAAGGATGAACTACATCCTTTGGATGGGTTTCAATTTTATCATAACAAAGCACTATATACTTTTGGATCTACCCCACTTGTAACGTGGTTAAAACCTTATACGTTACCTGAAGTACTTGGAATATTTGTACCCTCACCACTTGACAAAAAACCAGACGATTATATAAATTTTGAACATTACATGCAAAAAGTAAAGGCCAAGAAAAATCAGGATACGACAAAGGACAACATTGTTACCGATTGTTCTGTAAGTTTCTATATAATTATATATAATGAATATCAACTTTGTATGTGTCGGTTTTTTATTAAATATACTCTTTTCTAATTTTACAGATGGAAATAGAAGGTGCTGAAGGTGTAAATTAAAGACTCGTTTATTTTATTTAATGACGTAGAATCCGTAGAATTGAAGTATATATAGGGGGAGTCCGGGAGAGTTGAACCACGTTTTACTTGAAGGTCTATAAAATTTAGTGTAATTGATGTATAGATTTTTTATTTATGTCAAAGTAAAGCCTTACTATATGGCTACAATTTGTGGATTTTCTAATTTTAATAAGTTTATAAACGTGTTATATTAATTAAAACAAAAAACGAGATTTGGTTCATCTCTCCCCAAGGGGTGGGAGACATGACCCACCGTATAGGGAGATTTGACCATACCCTATAAACTCATGGAAAAAATAATAAAAACATATTTATACTCTAGTCTATATTAAAAACTCACAAATTTAGACATTAAAATCACATCTCTAACGTTTTAATTGAGCTTTTTAAACAAAATCAACAAAAAATAAAAACTAAACTAAACATCTATGCCTTCACATGGTTTTCATTAATTTTCACAATTAACAAAAAATAACCAAAATAGAACTTCTCAAACACTTAAATTAACTAAAAATAATCATTTTGAGATCAATCATTTATAAATAAAATAGAAATTCTTGGAATAAGTTCAGGTGGTTCAAATCTCCCACCCGGTACCATCTTGACTTTGATACAGTTTTGCAGAAAAAATAAAAATGATAGGATAAAAACACTAACTCTACCTTAAACTACGATAATATATGGTGTAAATAACGTATAATGTTTTTACAAATTTTGACATATAAAAGTGTGACGATAAAATAAACAAGAATATTTTTTTTACTCCGAGCACGTTAAAACACGTTTATCTCACTCACAGAGCCAAAATGCACTGCCGAGCAACTTGTTGTCACGTGACATAGTAGCGGCAGACGACCCGTACGTTGCGGCTTGACAATCGCGCGCTTTTCTCAAAATTTGAACGAGATATTTAAAGTGGTTCAATTGTCCCGTATGGTCAAGTCTCCCGGACTCCCCCTATATATATATTTTTTTTATTGAAGATACAGTATATGTATACATGTGTAAAGTAGTTTTTTTTGCATAAATTAATATATATAAATAAAAAATAGATTATCCTGTTTCTTTTATAATAATGACACGCAATGTAAATAGTCATTGCAACAATCATACTGTTACTGTATCTAAACCATGTGTTATTCGTATCACCAGACATTAAAATAAGAAAAGATTTATATATCAATATGCACTGTATGAAATATATCAAGAGCCTTGTCACTGAACAATATATTATTCATAATTTCTATGTTCATTATTTTCACCTAAAAATAAAAAAAGACATTACGGACTATATGAACGCGTTATCAACTATTATAAGATTCTAAGACGATTTCGATGTAAAATGAGAAAAAATAAAGATAATGTAAAAACTAACTCTATTCTCCGTTATTGTTATTCCAGGTAGATTAATCCTATGCAGCGTACATTATCCTAACTGCAAACCTCCTAGCATTAACATTTGCTTGTGCAAGACTTCATAAAACATTTCTATGTGTTCATAATCAAGAGATATGTTAACTCTGTCATCTCGATCTTCGATAATGCTGCAATTTAATAAATAGCGGTTTAAAATATGTGCTACAAACAATACTGGATATATTTGTATAATTCTAAACGTTAACATTCGTACGCTAATAATATATTTCTCAGTGAATTCTCGCACTGTGTATTCCATTTGAATTTCACCAGAAAGTATCGGTTGGTCCTCTTTGTCAGTTGCCATAATTATAATTGGAATCAGCCAGCTTAAGTCGTCCTCGTTAGCTGGTAGTGCAATTACCAAGCAATCAAACATACGACCAATGATGGCGTGTACTGCGTCCATACAGCTGCGAGTGCCTCGACATAGCAAAAGGGGCAATCTTATGGAATTCTGTAAGTTTGATTCAGTCTGTGTTATCCTCCAGAATAATAATATCTCTTTATAAATAGGTTTCTCGACATCTTTCTCACGATCATTAGCTATAACTTCAATCTAAAATATATTTTAAGCAAACTTAAACTTTGTTGCATTTCTAATATACATGTTCGAATAAGATATTAAATAAAAGATCAAGAATTAAAATTATGTGTCGATTCTTTTACCTTGATTGCTGGATGATCTTCATTTGGTCTGGAGATAATATTCTCCACAACAGAAAACTTTGCGTCGTAAGTTACAACTTCATGTGACAAGATACTTGCAACCTCTTCTCTTAATCTCTTTGAATACAGTTTGAAGTGAATATCATCTTGTTGGAAGCCAAATAAAGCAGATGCTGCACAAACGTTCCACGTTTGACCTACTAATTCTGTAAAGTTAATTTGTTTGTTAAATTAAAAGAATATAGTATTTAAACATAGTTTCAATAAAGATGGTAAATATTTAAACTGGATAATTGATTGACATACTAAAATCAGACTAAAAACTTTAGCAGTAAGACCTAAGCAGTAAGGAAATCAACAGTATAGATTTGCTAGCGCTTACGTTTATGCCTTAAGGTCTTGACTGTGATTGACTGATTCGCTTACTGTTCAAGTTTTACTGCTAAAGTTTTTTTGTGTGCCATAGCCCTAACTTGAAAATGAAACTTACTTCTGTATCATAATCAGCGTGTTGGCCTGAACTGCTGTCTTCGGAAGATCCGGTCGTAGCTGATGCAGCTCGACAGCTACCACTTCTCGCTCTACGACGAGGTTCTTGATGCTCTGTTGAATATTAACGTGGTCAAACGCAACGTGGTCATTTTCAACGTGGTCAATCTCAACGTGGTCAATAGGGACCGTGGTCAATCGGGACTGTGGTCAATCGGGACTGTGGTCAATCGGGTCGGTGGTCAATCGGGACCGTGGTCAATCGGGACGGTGGTCAATCGGGACCGTGGTCAATCGGGACGGTGGTCGATCAAAACCGTGGTCAATCGGGGCGGTGGTCAATCGGGACCGTGGTCAATCGGGACGGTGGTCAATCAGGACCGTGATTAATCACAACGTGGTCAATCGCAACGTGGTCAATTTCAACGTAGTCAATCGGGACCGTGGTCAATATCAACGTGGTCAAACGGGTGCCACTCAAAACGCGGTACTTAGTGCGTGTTTTAATCAAAACTGATTTATTTCGAGATACAAGATCCGATATTCCGTACGTTTCCAACATATTAACTGCGCGCCGATCATTTGTCGGACTTAAAATACGGCTATCATTGGAACATTAGAAATTCCCTCTCTCTTCCCTAATTAAATCAATATCAATTTAATATTAAAATCACTGTAAAGAACTTATTGCGAAAAATATTACCCCAGCCAGGGTTCGAACCTGCAATCTCCCGCATTCCGTTCGGGCGTCTTACCAATTCGACTACCAAGGCATGTGGTAATATTTATCGCAATAACCGGATAACAATAATTTGAATGTCTTTCTCAGCGACGTGAATAAACAATTAATATATAAAATCCTTAAGAACTCTCGAAAATTCAAATTCAATATAAATTGGCAATGAGAGTCAAAACGCGGTACTTAGTGCGTGTTTTAATCAAAACTGATTTATTTCGAGATACAAGATCCGATATTCCGTACGTATCTCGAAATAAATCAGTTTTGATTAAAACACGCACTAAGTGCCGCGTTTTGACTCTCATTGCCAATTTCTATTGCAGTTCCCTTATAGAAAAGTATTACTAAAGTACTCAGTAATAAATTACTGAGTCTAGTAATTTTTTACTGACGATTAGTATTTTATTCTTGTATTTCAGTAGTTGAACTACTGGCAAATGAGTAATGTGTAGTAGTATTAGTAGTTCTTCCGGGATCCGAAGTACTGATGCAAGTACTTCAGTATTTGCTTATATAGTAAAAAAGTACTGAAGTATTAGAGATTCTAGTAGTTGAGCTTAGACGTAAAGTACTGATAGAATGAGTAAGTAGTTTTCCTATAGTAATTCATTACTTGGTCTAGTACTTAAAAACTGGTATAGATGAGATTCAACACGTCTGGGGCGGCAAACGCCTGAAGTACTGAATTCATATAATTCATTGTCCTTAAGGATCGACAGGGGTCATTTATTACTAGAATCGTAAAATCCGTATTATGGCATAAATTATTCACTTACAAAAATAATTTTAAAAAACATTTATTTAACATTTATTCAACATTAATTTATTATTTGTGTTATATTGATTAATTATATTTTCAATAATGATTTTAAAAAACATTTATTTAACATTTATTCAACATTAATTTAACATTTATTTTATATTAATTATTCATTTGCAATAATAATTTTAAAAAACGTATTTAACATTTATTAAACATTATTTAATATTTATTTTACATAAATTATTTATTTACAATAATGATTTTAAAAAACATTGATTTAACATTTAGTTGACATTAATTTAATATTTATTTTACAATAATTATTTATTTACTATAATAATTTTAAAAAACATTTAGGTAATTATTCAGTTTAGCGTCCTCACCCCCGATTTCGATGAAATTAGGCTTAATCGATTCGTTTTTGCGCAAAACGAAAGAATCTGGCAGAAAAAAGCGTCGCTCTGCCCCACGAAACGAGATATTTAGCGTTAAAGTTGACGACTCTCAGGTTAGGATTCCTGTCATACCGACGAGATGTAGCGACTATTAACCATGCCCTGCGGCCACTTGCGCATGCTCTGTTAGCTCTGTGGCTACATGCGCATGTTCGGTGACCGCACGCGCATACAAAAGTGCGCGAATTTCAAACGTATGTACACTTATAATGTATTACTTGAATTTTAATAATAAATAAATATAATTATGTATTAAATCTTCGCCTTACTAAACAGATGAGTCTACATTATACTAAAAATAGATACAGAAAAGATTAGCAAGACCCCTACGCAAGGTAGGGCGTTGCCTTTCTCTCCACAACCACCCTTTTTGCCAACGCCTGTTTTGCGACAGTTTTTTGTACCAGATGAAGTTTTGTTTTTGTAATAGATGTTGCTTTTGCAATAGAAAAGTGTTATATCAAAGTCGGGGGGGCTCCGCCCCCCCGAACCCCCCTGGCCGGGGGCTTCGCCCCCTGGACCCCCTTTCGGGGGGCTCCGCCCCCCTACCCCCGCCGGGGGGCTTCGCCCCCCTGGACCCCCCATTGGGAGTTTCGCTTACACGTGCTACACACGTAAGTTGTAAAGCGAGGTCTAGGTGAAGCTCCCAATGGGGGGTCCAGGGGGGCGAAGCCCCCCGGCGGGGGTAGGGGGGCGGAGCCCCCCGAAAGGGGGTCCAGGGGGCGAAGCCCCCGGCCAGGGGGGTTCGGGGGGGCGGAGCCCCCCCGACTTTGATATAACACTTTTCTATTGCAAAAGCAACATCTATTACAAAAACAAAACTTCATCTGGTACAAAAAACTGTCGCAAAACAGGCGTTGGCAAAAAGGGTGGTTGTGGAGAGAAAGGCAACGCCCTACCTTGCGTAGGGGTCTTGCTAATCTTTTCTGTATCTATTTTTAGTATAATGTAGACTCATCTGTTTAGTAAGGCGAAGATTTAATACATAATTATATTTATTTATTATTAAAATTCAAGTAATACATTATAAGTGTACATACGTTTGAAATTCGCGCACTTTTGTATGCGCGTACGGCCACTGAGCATACTCATGTGACCACAGAGCATGCGCATATGCCCCCGCGGAGCATGTTCATGTCGCTGCCAGTCGCTACGTCTCGTCGGTATGACAGGAATCCTAACCTGAGAGTCGTCAACTTTAACGCTAAATATCTCGCTTCGTGGGGCAGAGCGACGCTTTTTTCTGACAGATTCTTTCGTTTTGCGCAAAAACGAATCGATTAAGCCTAATTTCATCGAAATCGGGGGTAAGGACGCTAAACTGAATAATTACCAACATTTATTTAGGTATTTATTTAGAATAGCTACTGCACCTCAAATATCGATGAAATTAGGCTTAATCGATTCGTTTTTGCATAAAACGAAAGAATCTGGCAGAAAAATGCGGCGGTCTGCCCTACGAAGCGAGATATTTAGCGTTAAAGTTGACGACTCTCAGGTTATGAAACCTGTCATACCGACGAGATGTAGCGACTGTGGTAGCGACATGAACATGCCCCGCGGCCACATGCGCATGCTCTGTCAGCTCTGTGGCCACATGCGCATGCTCCGTGTCCGCACGCGCATGTAAAAGTGCGCGAATTTGAAACGTATGCATACTTATAATGCATAAATATAAATATGTACTTTTTATATACGAACTATTCTCTGCTTTAACAAATTTTTTGTTAAATAATTTGTTAAAGCAGAGAATAGTTGGTATATGGAAAGTACATATTTATATGTACAACGAATAGTTGGTATATAAATATGTACTTTTCATATACCAACTATTCTCTGCTTTAACAAATTATTTGTTAAATAATTTGTTAAAGCAGAGAATAGTTGGTATATGGAAAGTACACATTTATATTAATTACAATACATATTTATATACCAACTATTCGTTGTACATATAAATATGTACTTTCCATATACCAACTATTCTCTGCTTTAACAAATTATTTAACAAATAATTTGTTAAAGCAGAGAATAGTTCGTATATAAAAAGTACATATTTATATTTATGCATTATAAGTATGCATACGTTTCAAATTCGCGCACTTTTACATGCGCGTGCGGACACGAAGCATGCGCATGTGGCCACAGAGCTGACAGAGCATGCGCATGTGGCCGCGGGGCATGTTCATGTCGCTACCACAGTCGCTACATCTCGTCGGTATGACAGGTTTCATAACCTGAGAGTCGTCAACTTTAACGCTAAATATCTCGCTTCGTAGGGCAGACCGCCGCATTTTTCTGCCAGATTCTTTCGTTTTATGCAAAAACGAATCGATTAAGCCTAATTTCATCGATATTTGAGGTGCAGTAGCTATTCTAAATAAATACCTTTATTTAATATTAATATTTACTTAAAATATTATTTAACAATAACTATTTAATTATAAGAAATCATCATTTTTCTGTTATTGTTTTGCTCTATAAATTATGTGGCGGTAGGGGCCTACGGTTATGACATGTAGACAATATATAACACTTACATTAAATTAAGAAGTAGTCTACCACGTAAGACAGTTGGCTCACGATCCAGAGGTCCCGAGTTCGAATCCCACTAAGGTAAGTGTGTTTTTTAAGACATTCGCGCGAGCTATTTAGCCTTGATACACACAACTGTCAAAATATACAATGACAGTCACTCACGAAGTAAGCACAATGAAAGAACCAATCGGCATTGAGGAAAAGAGGCAACAATAAATTTATTTAACACGGCAATTTTAAGAGAGGATTTAATCAGTTACAAATACTTATTTTCAGATGGAATCATCATAGGCTGCATCTTAAGGACGTTGGAGCGATCCAGTTGAGTCAATTGACGGTTTAGAAAAAACTTTTTTATTAGGTCATTAAAAAATCTGTATTAGGTATCATTTTATTCTCCATACGCTGCTATTGCATAAAACGTATATTAAAAGTATCATATTATGCATCTTTATATTTTAATTAGCTAAAAACAAAACACTTTTTTGCCAATGCCAACTTGAAAACTTGTGGCATTGCGAATTATTTCAATATAAAAATGGCATGAATATATGTTTTGCCGTTAATAGAATGAAGTAATGATTATTACTGGTAGCTCCCTTGACAATTATATAAGCTGACAATTTTTTAATAACTTTCCGTCGATTATATTAAATACGATTAAAACTTGACAACGTTGCACTTTTTTGAAGTTGGTAGCAGTGCTCGCCTCTGTTGAGCCACGTAGCGACTAGCGTAGTAATAAGTAATCTGTGGCGGTAGTTGCAAAACGTAAACATGCCCTTTCTGGGTAAGGCTAGGGTAAGGTTACATTAGGTTTGTTCTCTGTTGCTGCACTGTGAACTGGTGCAGTAAGTTATGCACTTATTGCACCAGTTCAGCAGTGCAGCAACAGAGAACAAACCATCGCCAACGCTGCGTTGCCACATCTACCTACTCGCGAACTATCAACTGCTGTTTCAGTCTAATTTCGATCGCTTTAACTCGTAATATATTTGTTATTAGGTGGTGAATACGTGTTTTCTTCCGTTCTAAATGTTCGCATTAATTTACTGTACGCGTAGGCAAGTTTTTTGAGCGTTTATCTTTGGAAGATATCAAAGAAAATTGCGATCAATCATCGATTTCAACGCTTTCTCCATATAACCCCATGTAAAACGACGCATTTTTGGAAAATAATATCTCAGCTCCTGGATGGTAAATAAATCTGAAATTTATTCCACACATGCAGTACATCCTATACTATCATATATATTTTTTACAAACGAAAATCTTTGGTTGAGTCTAACGCTCCAACGTCCTTAAGAAACAAATTTAGTTAAAAAATAGTAATAAAATTTCGAAATAAATATAATTTTTTTTTATTTTGGGTGAATGTCGGAAATAGGTATGTGTCTGCCGTAGCTAAATTAAGTGTCTGCCGTAGTTAAATTTTTGTGACCCTTACCTAATTTACGACTAAAATTTAGCTACCGCACACAAATTCTTGCTTCCGTAGCTAATCTTTTTTTCCGTGTAGTTCTGTGTAATAAATTATACTCCCAGTAATCCAGTACTGCCCAGTATTTCTGAAGTACTGGCCAAAATAATACTGCCAGTATTTACAGTAATTTATTACTGAGTACTTCAGTAATACTTTTCTATGAGGGTTAAAATTGCTGTTAAAATTTTAATTCGATAGACCACATTATATTTGAGATATTAATTACACAGGCCCACAAAAAAAAAGTTGTCTGCGCCATGGACTAGACCATGATACTCCCATGTATTTTCGCCTGCTGAAACCGAATATGACCTCAGTTTTGCCCCTACCAGTCAGGATTTTTTTCTACAGCTAAAAACACCTGTCGATTTAATGGATTTTCCAAGGTGTTTTTGGCTGTAGAAAAAAATCCTGACGGGTAGGGGCAAAACTGAGGTCATATTCGGTTTCAGCAGGCAAAAATACATGGGAATACCATGGTCTAGTCCACGGGGCAGACAACTTTTTTTTTGTGGGCCTGTGTAATTAATATCTCAAATATAATGTGGTCTATCGAATTAAAATTTGAACAGCAATTTGATTAGATATTTCTCTATAAACTCCTAAATTTTCACGAAGATTTGTTGGTAAAGGATATTTGTGATACAACTACCTTAACTCTGCCAATTTCAGCAAAGTGTCATGTATGCCATGGCTCGGCGTTTGGATAACTTATGGGGCCAGTATAACGTGCAGCGTCAATGAAACCAGAAGTTGTATTGTTAGATAAAGAAGATATGGAAGGTGTTGAAGATGTTGTTTATTGACAATTTGTTGCATTGAAAAAATCACACTGTAGCAGTTTCTTTAAGAATGCTCTGTAAATTAGGTGTGAATAAAATTTAGTTTAATATTAGATAACTGATTAAAATTAGTTAAATTATTGATAAAAAAAGATTTTAAAGTTTTAACAAGATTTTGAAGTTAGGTTAACTATACTTACGTAATTGTTATGTTCAGTGCAACATAATGTAGGGCCTAGCAAGTCAATTTTTGGCTTTAATGCTAACACGTAGCTGTTCGCACCAGCCTCCTCATTGTGCCCCTGAAGCAGTACCGTAGTGTAGATAATTATTTTTAAAACAGAGAATATAGAATATCGACCGATACATGAAAACAACAAATTAAATAAGTAAAGCCGTCATCGGTCATAGCTGGATCTTCGGGCTAATTAATTTTACTCCAAAATGGATTGGAGTAACACTGGAGTAACCGACTCCAAGCCGACGTAGTCTAGTAGACTATAAAGTACTGAAAAAGTGATGACGTATGTAACATTACAGATTTTCAGTACTTACAGTCAATATCGAAACACAGCCTGTCTACCAATAAAACATACATAGAAAAGTATGTGCACTTTATTGCACTATAGTGCAGACTTTAGTGCAGACATTAAAACGAAATATTGACCTTTAATTAATTTTTATTAGAATAGAGTTGTTTTGCAAATAATAAAAATTATACCGACACTTTATCCAAATGATTCTGGAGCGATTGGATTTAAAAAAATATTTTTTAGACACTTTCTGCTAATTATATGCTTAATTGATTTTAATTAATTGTGATTATTGTATGGTTTTCCAAACTATGAAAAGTTTTTCCCAAATATCTCCAAATGATTTCCAAACGATTGGATAAGATGATTTTAAATAATTTTTTATTTGTTTGACAACTATACGTCGGTCTCGAGTCCAGCCATCAGTTCCGTGTTGTCGATTTAGTCAATCGAAAATTACGTTTTATTATTATATGGTTCGGTCAATGAACTCGGGTTTTCGTCCAGTATCTTACACAATGTTTATTGCATCGTTTCGTCAGTTTTTGGTTCGTTCATCTATTTTTGAAGTATTGCAATTTTTGCAGCATAAGCGCTTTAGCCTCGTTTTTCGCATAGGGTCTACCCCCACCGCGTTAAATTGGCAAAGTTTACGAATAAATATCTCCGGAACCAATCGGTTAAAAAATCCGAAATTTTACAGACACACTCTAGGAACGTTAGCCTTTCATTTCGTATCACATTTTCCAGGCTAACTACATTTGACCTAAATGCATGAACCACCTTAAACCGTCTAAAGAAACGCTAAATGACGATAAACGCTTGCGGCAACATCAACTATCACGCCTCACACGCCAATCGCGCCAACGATTTTTTTATCGCGTCTTCAATGTTCGATTTTGGTGACGGGGCTAAAAGTTACAAATATTCGGAGTTGGTTGTGACATGTCAAGTTAAACTCGTCTATGCTTTAATTGAAAAGTGAGCAAGTAGAAACTTGCACATAGCTTTCTCATAATTTTTAAGTGAGCAAGTAGAAACTTGCACATTACTTAATCAACATTTTATTTCGCTTATAAAGCTTCCTTTATGAGGAAGCTTGTTTCTTCTTTGATGTATGTGACGATACGCGTACTCGTCACTCGCGCTACGGCCCTGGCGGCCACCGCGCGCTTGTTCAGCGTGCACGCCTGATCAGCGTGCACGCCAGTGCCCGAGCAGTGGGGCAACCCGAGCGGTGGGGCGGCCCCCACCATCCGCGCTCGGGGTATAAATAGGGGACTCGAGCCGACACCAGTCACCAGTCCTGTCCTGATCCTGGTCTCGACACGACCGCTCTCCTGACCACGTTGGGCGCTCCCAACGTTTCTTCCTCCGTACAGAGAACGGGTGCTCCCGTTCTCACCTGGGTGCTCCCAGGGTACGAGCCTACCAGCCGGGCGCTCCCGGTTGGCTCTACCTGTCTGCTCCTGCTTGGGGTCGGGCGCTCCCGACCCTTTCCGCCGTACAGGCAACGGGTGCTCCCGTTGTCAAGCCGGGCGCTCCCGTTGTCAAGCCGGGCGCTCCCGGTGTACGGGCCGCTCAGTCGGGTGCTCCCGACTGAGCTCCTACCCAGACCACCTGTCCACGTTTACTCGCGATCCGTAAGGCAAGCGTGCCTCCGCGTTTACTCGCGATCCGTAAGGCAAGTGTGCCTCCGCGTTTACTCGCGATCCGTAAGGCAACGGTGCCTCCGCGTCAACTCGACCGACACAGCGGCCCGACCGCATAATACATTCATACAGCGGCTCGGCGGAGCATACACGCCACACACACACATACACATTCATCTCGGTGTATATGAAGAAAGGAATAAATTATCTATTTTGAAACCAACCAGTGTCTCTACGTTTTCTCACCCTGGCACGACGAGCTAATTCCGAGCGAGAAAACGCGTACCGTTACATGTATAATTATTAGTGAATATTCTTTTGGCTTCCTCATAGAGGAAGCTTCATAAGCGAAATAAAATTTTGATTAAGTAATGTGCAAGTTTCTACTTGGTCACTTAAAAACTATGAGGAAGCAATGTGCAAGTTTCTACTTGCACACTTAAAAGCTATGAGGAAGCAATGAGCAAGTTTCTACTTGCACACTTAAAAGCAATGAGGAAGCAATGTGCAAGTTTCTACTTGCACACTTAAAAGCTATGAGGAAGCAATGTGCAAGTTTCTACTTGCACACTTAAAAGCTATGAGGAAGCAATGTGCAAGTTTCTACTTGCACACTTTTTTTATTATCCTAAAACATCATTTTTTGAAGTCTCAATTATTGTGACTTGACATGTTCTAACTGAAGTCTCAATTATTGTGACTTGAGATATTCTAATTTCATTCGTTCAACTTTTTTTCTTTTCTCTCTTTCTTGATGTATCTCTTGTTTTCTCCCATTTGCAATCTTATTTGCAAATTCATTAATAAATTTTATTTACATAAATATGGACTAAAGATTTTATGTTTAGTATTAATTAAATAACTAGCTGGTTACCCGGGCTTCGCCCGGAGGTCGTTTTTCTTCAAACGACTTCATTTGTGTTTCAATATCCATATTGTAGATAAACATAAGGAGTGTGTCGGATGGTTGATTTAAAGGCGATAGTTTAACTTTTCCGTTTGAACAACACATTCCAGGTGCTTAAGTTTTAAACTTTTTGGCTTAACAATGATCACATATTACATCCATTTTCCCAATTATTACTCTCAGAAGAAATTGATATTTGTAATTTGGATCATAACTAAATGCCTCTAATTTAAAATCGGACCGCATAAATGTTTTCCTTAATTGAACATGTCGTAACCGGTCTTCTTTTACTCGAGTTTCACGCTATTGAGTTATTTCTGCTTTTCCGATATTTCACTTACCGATCAGCGACTTCATCCCTTGGTTTTTGCCGGGCGTTTTTTCGAGAATTTCGAGATTGTTTGCTTGCATGCAACATAATTCGTTGTTTTCCGCAAATACCACATACTTACAATATTTTTTGTAAAACCTATTGCGAAAGTTCAATTTGAGATTGAAATTAAATTTAAATAAGAAATAGTATTCAACAAATACTGTAATAATCCCTTGGTTTTCCCGGTCGTTTTTTCAGGAATTTCGAGATTGCTCGCTTGCGATGTACACAGAACTTCTAATATTTCACTTAAAAAATGTCCGGGAAAACCAAGGGATAAAATCGGTAATCGGTAAGTAAAATATCAAGGTTCTGTGTACATACGTCGCGAGCGAGCAATCTCGAAATTCCCAAAAAAATGCCCTGGAAAACCAAGGGATGAAGACGCTGATCGGTAAGTGAAATATCGAGGTTCCGTAGTAACCTATGTTTTGCGCAAGGATGTAAAGAGTAACTGTGCAAGAGTTGGTTCAGATCGGTCGAATAGTTTAGGAGTGTATAAAGAACAAACAGACTTATAAAACGCCCAGGAAAACAAAGGGATCAAATCGGTAATCGGTAAGTGAAATATCGAGGTTCTGTGTACATCGCGAGCGAGCAAATTCCCGAAGAAACGCCCTGGAAAACCAAGGGATGAAGACGCTGATCGGTAAGTGAAATATCGAGGTACCGTAGTAGCCTATGTTTTGCGCAAGGATGTAAAGAGTAACTGTGTTAGAGTTGGTTCAGATCGGTCGAATAGTTTAGGAGTGTATAAAGAACAAACAGACTTAAAAAACGCCCGGGAAAACAAATGGATAAAATCGGTAATCGGTAAGTGAAATATCGAAGTTCTGTGCGTACATCGCGAGCGAGCAATCTCGAAATTCCCGAAAAAACGCCCGGGAAAACCAAGGAATAAAGTAGCTGATCGGTAAGTGAATAATCGAGGTTCCGTAGTAGCCTATGTTTTGCGCAAGGATGTAAAGAGTTGTGCAAAAGTTCGTCCAGATCGGTCGAATAGTTTAAAAATGTATAAAGAACAGACATACATACAGACATACAGACATTCTATTTTAGATAGATAGATAGAAGATTCTTTAAGATTTAAATGTTGCTCTAATTTCCATTAATTTTGAGATATCGGGCTATTTCTAATTTTATTAGATTTTTCAGTCTTTTCTACTAATGTTTCATATATAATTCTTTAAAATTTGATTGACATTTCAAATTTCGGAGAATTCGTACATACATAGAATTTTCTAATTCTATTATATTCTTCAGACTTTTCTACCCCTATTTTATATATAATTCGTTAAGATTTAATCTTGAGTTAGATTAGTTCTTGAGTTATAGAAATTTCGGTAAATTTGGCACATACATACATACGGACATTTTTTAAAATTGAGATTTTTCGACGTTTTAGAACATTCTGAACACATTGGCATCAAAAACTAAAAAACAATTTTTTCTTTGGCCTTTTCTACCCCTATTTCATATATTTTTCTTTAATATTTGATTGATTAGATCTAGCTTTATATGCAATCAAAGGTCCATATACGAAGTTTATGAACCTTTGATCGCATAGCTTCCTCTATGAGGAAGCAAAATGAAAGACTGCTTACGTAATACGTACATTAATTGACATTATTAATGTCTAAGTAAAATAAATTATTCAAATAATGAAAAACTGTTGCTGTTACCTGTTTCGTCGAATGGTGTCACAACTAACCCCACGGGCCGGGGTAGAAAGTTACACTAGCAAATTTTATAAGTTAATTATAAAATATGAAATATCTCGTAAAGTATTCACTTTTCAATGACTTTACCTTCATACTTTTATACGTAGAATAATAAAAGGAATCGAGAATAATGTAAAAAAAAGAAATTTATTTTAAAAAATTTGATGCATTTTATGGGCAAACTTAATTTTAAAAAATTGCAAATGTAAAAATTAATATTATTATTCGATTTCTTTGATTATTCTATGTATAAAACTATTAAGGTAAAGTCATCGAAAAGTGAATACTTTACGAGATATTTCATATTTTATATTAAAAATATTATGACAAAATTTGAAATATCTCAGAAAATTCTTAACAAAAGAGAACTTTATTATAGTGTTTTAAAAACATCTTGACAAGGGCTACAAGAATATGCAATAAAAAATAGGGGCTTCTATATAAAAAATTTAAGGTGCTCTTGATCAAGAACACCTTAAACTTTTTAAATAAAACCCCATAGAAAGTTAAATAAAAAATAGTTTTATTGCATATTCTGGTAGCTCTTGTCGAGACGTTTTCAAAACACTATAAAGCAACTTTCTTTTGTTAAGAATTTCCTGAGATATTTTGTAATGACACCGATAGGTGGCGCATAATGGTGACATTAACTCGTAAGTAAATTTCAGTTGAGGGCGAATATAAGCAGGTCCAGGCGAAGCAAAATCATGACATCTACGAGACATATCTTCGCTGGCAACATTGCTGTGATGATATAAATATATAAAACTATATTTTCCAAAGTAAGATGTATGTTTTTCAAATATTAAAAAAATTTTTCAAATGTGAAACAATATTATTTGTTCAAATCTTAAATTAAAATTATCCTATTTGAGCGTATGTAAATTTTATATTTTATTTTGTAGTATATCTAAAAAGTTGGTTATTCATAAAAATTTCTACGTAAAATGAAAAACTACAAACATGGCCCAAATCGCGTACTTTTGACATAAAAATTACGATCGGATCTGACGCTATCCGGGTACCAGATTATTTGGATAGTAGAAACAAGTGACGCTTCAAATTCGGGTTATCCGGATCCGCGGATCTCATGAGATACACGAACATTTGAAGCGTTGGATCCGAATTCAGATCGCGGAACCATAATCACGGATTCGAATCTATGTTCGCGCCCAGCAGCATTGTCTTCAAGGAGCTACAGGCAATTTTTTAGAAAAATGGTCAAAATAAGAACTCGAATCCGTAATCCACTGTCACTCCTGTCGATCCTTAATTCCGTCCCGCTTTTTTCTCTACGTAGGACTGCACTCTTATATCGACACGGTATAACAAAGATACGCGGGTTATATATTATATTTATAGGTCCATGATTATTTCATTCACAAAAAATCTAATATATTTTATACATACAATCTATCATTCGTTATGTATATAATATAATAATTTTTGAAGATTTTAAATATTATAGTACAGCACATGTATATGTATGCAAGCATGAGACACCCACAACGTCAATTATATAGATATATTAAATATATCGTTTTATGTATGCTTATTAATCGTGCACACACATATAAATCAAGATATTAATAATATTCAGTAATAATATATTCATATCTATATAATATTTACTTATCTATTTATTCAATTATTATTAAAATAGTAATGCTATAATAATATAAAAAGTCATCTTACATGACTGTCAAAATATAGTATAGGTAGTACAAACATAATGAAAGAAAAAGAGAAAAGAATATAAAAAATAATAGTAATAATACTGAAAATAAATAAAAATAAAGTCGTAATAGTAACACAATAATAGATATAATAATTGCAAAAAGTGTTATATTATAATTAATAAAACATCGAGATTAGAGTCAAAATCTAGAACGTATTTATATAAAGAATATTTATAATACTCGACAGTGTGTAAATATGCAGGCTCGTAAAAAAATAAATTTTACCTGTCTCATTTTCTTAAATAAATTATATTTAATCAAAATTATTTATTTATAGAAAAGTTTGAACATTAGATAGATCTTAATCTCGAAGCATAACATGTATTCAAATATAAAAGTATTAATACTTTTCGAAAAGTATTTATAATTTCTAAATTACGAAAAGTATTAATAAAATATAAATATTCATTAATTCCTAATTTGCTAGATATGACCTTAACTATGTCTCATCAAATGACGAGACTACTTTAACATTGTTTTTTTGTGATTTGAAGGATTCGATACCATCTCTTGTCACAGAAGTACCTGTAACATCTAAGAATTCCAATCTCGATGCATTTAAAGCCAAGTGGATAAGACTCGAATTTGTTACACGTGGATAATTTCTGAAAAAAGAACATTAGAAGACTCTATTTAAAGTATTTATTCTTTTTAAGAGTTTTTAAGCTTTTCGGTATTTCCTGTGAAGTAAATCACTTGACTTACCTAACAACTAATGTTTTAAGATTTGGATTATTAGATATCCGTCTATCTTCTCGTAATATTATCATTCCTTGTGGAGCAAGGAAGCTATTTACCACTTCCCTATCGCAAGTATCGCTTCCAAGTGCACAGATTGCTCTATCTGATATCAAACATCGTTGAAATCCATAATTTTCAAAAGAGAATCCATCCTCAACTAAAAACTGAATTAGAATAATTTATTTTTATGATGTTATCATGCATTTTATAATAAAAAACATATGTACTTATCGCTGTAATCAATATTTATAAATTTGCTTCCTCCAAATACCTGTGCTAGATTGCCGTCTTCAAATATGGGTAATCGCAAAGCCTGTTGCTGCCGATGTTCTATAACTTCGGGTGATTCTTCATTTCTCCATGTAGAAGGGCATTCCAAATAAAGATGCGTTAGAGTTTTAGTACTACTAAAACAACCGACTTCACTGTCTCCAAGTGCTGTATCCCGTAAGTCTAAAATCTAATATAAAATGTAAAAACATCTCTTTCCAGTGGAAATGGAATGTATTTCCAGTAAAATTAGCATAAGAATAATGCGTGATCTACAATGCGAGTCGTAAGAAATTAACCAATTACAGTCAAATTTGAGGAGAATAATCGACTGTGGTTGGTCAATTTCTTACGACTCACGACTTATGACTTGCAATTGTAGACCCCGCATAATGAATGATATAATATGAATTAAAATACACATAAGTAAGAAAAACATGTACCTCTAATGTCTTGAATCCAAATCTAGTCGCTAAACTAGCATACGCAACACACTCGCCCAAACGGTGACATGAGTTCAATCTGAGTTCCTTAAGTTTTGGTATTTTGCTAATAACTAGTAAGGAATGCGGCGTAAACCATTCACAATTACTTAAAATCAAACACTAAAAATAAAATTAAATGTTTAATACAATACAACTGTCATAGATTATAACCATAGAGAGAAGCAATGAATAAATATAATAATAATAATACATGTGTATTTATCATGTCTTAAAATAATTTTTCGTTAACATTATATATCTATAAATTTTTATTTTAAAAACTAAAAAATTACAAACAAAATTTAATTATTGAAAAATAAAGCAAATGTCAAATATGTATTATAAGTAAATATGTGTCATGGTATCAAAAATGAAGAAACAATATACTATTTTGACATTAAAAGATCTATATCTATGTATAAAACCAACTTACCGTCAAATTAGGCATGTGAAGATCCATTTTAAAAAAATAAGACTTATTACTCTGTAAGTAATTCATTTTGCAACCTTTTAATGAAAGCTTTTCAATAGTGCATGGAAAATCTGTTATATGAATCTGTAAAAGTCGCAATGCAGTAGATTTAATATATATTCTTTTATGATAAAAAGGAAGAGAAATACGAAAAAAAAGGGGATAAAATTGAAAATTGCACCTTCTAATATAAACATTTTAAACACAAGAATATAATAACATTATAAACATTTCTATAAAATATACCTTATCTCCATTAATGTAATATTCTTCTATGATTAATTCTTTAAGTTGATCGCATAGCGTTTTCACATTATTAAAGAATTTTTGTGTAAGAGATGAACCTTCGCGACAAATCAGATTGCCACGCATTGCTAGACTCATTGTTACTGGTTGTAAAAACTTCATGTACTGATTCAAATCATCTAGAAGTGTAGGGTTTGTTCGAAAATCTACTCTTCTCCACAAAGTTCTGTCTTGCGCTAACTGCGCAAATCTTTGACAACACCTATGATTCAAAGAAATCAATTATAATGAAGAAAGCATCACAAGAGATATAATATAGAGAAGATATAATAGATAAATACAACTCACCAACTGATTGCCATGAGATCTTGCGGACGTAAATATTTCAATATATTAAGTAAAACATCATCCGAGAATTCAAGGATGTTTAGAGAAGATGTTTTTCCGTTAAAATTTATAATTTCCTCAAGTTTTATACGTTTTGTATCTTTGCTACTAGATGGTTCAGGAGAAAGAGATTTACTGCGCTTTATTTTCATCTTCTTTTACCTATAAAATATGAAAAATAGAAAAACAAACATTTCTAAAAAATTAGCAACATGTTAAGGAAAACGTACAAATAATTTCTTCATGATTCAATTTAGAGAAGAGCCCAGCAAATATCAAGTTATATGTAACCTACATGTTAATTATAATTTTTTACTCAACAATATAAATGTAATATAACACGTGTGTTTGCTGAGAGGTAACCTTTTTTCCATACATGTAACTATAAATATCATAAAGAGCAAAAATTTTAATGCGTGTACATAAAGCATAATTTAACTACGTTTTTTCTATAATTAATGTTTTAATTTTTTTTGTAAAAAAGCGCTCATTTGTACAACAATGATATAACTTAAAAATTGTCACTTTTAGTTGTTGGGAAAGAATAAGAATTCAATACACTAAATGAAAAGCTAAATACATAACTACATATTTTTATTCTTGTACACAATCACAGTTATTACATCACATCACATTTAAAATATTACAAAATATTAATGATTCAAAACATTCAAACTCGTTTTTTAGAAAACTGTTTTTTTTAGTTATGTTATTGTAACAAATAAGCGATATGATAAATAATGTAAGATAAGCTTTTCAGCATATTTTCATATAGAGTTAAATAGGATTGGCCAGATTCATTTTTCGTAAATACAAAAATACCAAAACACAAAAAAATTTAATTTATCAAACAATCTAACTTTTACTGTTGAATAATCATTCCGCTGCCTGAAATTTAGAAATAATGAAAAAATCTTTACCAATTACATATATATACATGGAAACTGCTTTCAGGGGGTTAATTGTGTATCTTGAAACAAGGTAAACATTACAAAAGTGAACAGATTTACTAGATTTCGACAAATAAAGTTGTAGATACTCAAGTAAATTTTTTTACTTTTGTAATTTTTAATGATTGTTTAGTTCTACATATGAGAAAGAAATTACTTTTACACTCACTTATTTTAGTTTTTTTCAAACTATTTTTATTTGCACAAACATTTTATGTGTATTTAATATAAAAAAAACAAATAAAAAATGTTAATTTTATCTTTACTAAAATTCAACGTCAAGTAGACCTTTCTAGGTTTCTTACTATAAACAAATATAAAACAACAATGTATGTGTATGATTGATTGTAAATCTACTGGTTTTAATCTTTTTCGCAAAATCTGGAACCTTTGTTGTAAAACACAATTATTAGGCCCAAATAGTTGAGTAAAAGTTCTATCAACAATATTCAAGATATAAAACATTATGGGTGCGTTCCACTTAAACGCTCGCAACGCTCGTAGATTATTTCATCCTTGTTGTTTGTCAAATGTTGAACAAGGAAGAATGATGCTCACGAGCTTTGTGAGCGTTAAGTGGAACGCACCCTATGAAGTAAATCAAAATATTAGTATGTGCAATATGAGAATATAAGCAATGTACAAAAGCAATACATTTATAGACTAAACTTGGCTTACGCTGATGTTTAAACCATGAGCTGCTAAAGTGATTACCTAATCTTTCTCATAAATAAATACATAAATAAATAAATATTTAGTTTATAGAGGAAAGACGTTTCCATATTTTTGATATATCAAGATAAATAACTTATCTATTACACTTCACAATCTCCACTTTTATTATAATATATGCATATATAAGAAATATTTTAATTTTTATTTTATCCAATTTTATTTTACATATACATAAAAAATGACAACTTTTTTTAGTCGTAAAAGAGATAATAAAAATTAGGACGCTTAAAATAAGGAGATTCAATCATTCTATGCTGAATAACACTGACTAAACTTTTGGCTGTGAGTATATGGAGTTCTTAAAATTCAAAGGACAAAGGTACTGTTTAAAACTCGTTACCTTCATAAATATATATATATATATATATATATATATATATATCTCTTTCCTTTCTCTTCTTTCGATTTTTAATTTCTATATAAGAATAATAGGAAAACTCACATATGGATAGAACTCATTATTATACATATATGGTGACCATATGTCTTTTATTATAAAGGACAGTCCTTTATTTCAAGTAGCTGTCCTTTAGATTTATTTATTTTTTCAAAACTCAATTTTGTCCTTTATTTTTACAATATTACGGAAAATTGTTTTCTACTTAGTGTTCTACTATCTAATGTTGTATTAACATGAGAATTTTTATGGAAACATAAATAATTTATGTAGCAGTGAAAAAACGCCACTTAAAATTGAAACTCTGGAAGCTGGTATTTACACAAAATGCAACCATGAGATAAATTGTTTACAGTTTTATGATTTTCTGAAAAATAATCATGTACTTTAAAAAAAAAATTCATTTATCTGAAAAATATCACTAAAAGTATTCTTTCTTATTTTTGATAACACGTATATAATTTGATTTTCAATTAATTGGAATTTATCACTATCTATATTTATATATTATACTTATTGTTAAAGCTATATATCTACACTAATATATAATTTGTTTTGTTTTTTGTTAATTATACTTTTAATTTTTTATTCAAATTATTTATATTAGTTCCGCTTTCATCTTTTATTATTCTAAATCTATTTCAAATTTAAACCAAGAATTTGTTCCAATACAGCCAAACCATAATTTCAAACCATAGACCTGTCCTTTTTCTCTCCAACGTGAAAAAAAAAAGAAAAAGACGAATCCGTGCAAGAAGTTCAGCTAAAAAGAACAGGCCTTATAAGAAAACTGTGTGTATCTCATTATAGTATACTACACAAAAAAATTTTGTAATACACAGACTCCTAACAGTCACAAACTGATTTGGAAACATGTTGGAAAAAAGCCCTAAAATTTTCAGGTTTCTTTTATTTTCTTCTAGAAAATATGGTAACCGTACATATAAATAAATCATTACGTATCACGCATAAACCATTTTTTTTCTGTCGCACTTACCCCACAAACTTTTTAACACAATACGTAACTTTACGCTTAGTGCAGCGTCACTTTCGAAGTCAATTCTTACTTGTGTAATATAAGTAAATATAAGAAAGCGGACAATAACCATACAAGAACTGTTATGCTGACATTTCGTGATCAATGAATGAGTATGCCTGGTATGCCATTGTTATGCTTTGCCAAGGATTGACAGAAGCATGATATTCTTACTTCATGGACAGAAGGGACTGGCTAATTCCGAATTGATTTTGGAGACCTCGTGTGGTGGAAGTCCGAAGCTCAGGACAGGGCATGACTAGGACCGGTGTTATGTCGCGGTTTGAGAATCCGCTAGTAACGTTGTTTTCTTTACCTTTTAGCACCACTACCTCGGCGCAGCGCAAAAGGCCCTCTCCTTTCGTTGTTTGGGGTCAGTCTGCATGCACCGACTATAACCCGGGACAGGCGAGAGGATTCGTTGTTAAAACGGTATGGAAGGGAAATAGGGGAAAATAAAATAAAATAACGAAATCAAAATATTAAATACTTGATTTGAAATCTATCTTGACAATCGTTCGGGAGTAATTGGGAATTGAAACACCTTTTAGTCTTTAAAAGACCCTTTATTTAGTAGCCAGGATACCGGCTGTTGTTAGCGAACTTATCGGTGGAGGGATGTCTGGGGGAAATGATTGGTAATTCGAACAAATGTCAAGGTGCACTTGATTAAAATAATAAAAATTATACAAAGATCGAATTGCAAAATTTATATTTATATATGTATATCGGGAATAAGGTTGGTTCTGAATAAATCAAACTGTTTGTGAATATTTCCAGTATATAAATGTATATTATATAGATTAAATACAACTTCTCATGGCTTGTACACGGGGAATAACGCTCGCTCGCAATTACAACGTGTCGAATATTAGAAATAACTTACAGGATGGTGTGGATGCCACCTCGTAGATAATAGCTCGGTCGCATCAGGAACCTCTCTCTAAGGGATGAGAGGCAGATCGCAAGTCGCAGGTGCAAACTGCAAACGGCCGGCGCAGCTCTCGGAGACTCTCAGGCCAGGGGCCCAATTCTGTACACGATACCGACAACTATCGGTGTCGTTGCGCAGCTTTTATACTATATGAAAAACCTGCGCAACGACACTGATAGTTGTCGGTATCGTGTACAGAATTTAGGCCCTGGAGGCACTGACTCTAAGTTGAATTTACTTGGAGTAAGAGTCGAAGTAACAAGACTGCGTGTGAATAATAGACGTGTACTAATTAATTGAGAATAAAAGATTGACTGAGAATCAAAGATTGACCAGACTGAGATTTAGATTTTTAAGTTTTATAAGTTTAAGATTTAGAATGAGAATGAGAAACTTAAGTTCAAGATTTAGAATTAGAATGAGAAACTTAAGTTCAAGATTTAGAATTAGAATGAGAAACTTAAGTTCAAGATTTAGAATTAGAATAGACTGAGAATTAGACTGAATCGTCCCGGTTAAGCGCTGGGTTTTATACTCAAAAGACCGCCGAGTTTGCTGTTCGCCATTGGCTAGTGATCGACTGGAGAGGCATTTTCGGGGTGGTTCCTTACGCTGTCATTGGTCGAAGTTGTCCGAATTTTCGAGGCGGCTTGAGTCATTCAGAAATGTAAACAGGAAGATTAGAGTTGGTAATTTGAGTATTTTTCTCGCGCTACCGCGCGGTAAAACTAAATCTTCCTCTTTGCATTGTCGGCACCGGCGATGACTAAACCCTTCTCGCGTCGCATATTTTTTTAGACGCGTCAACACCTGCGGTGAAACTAGATCTTCTATTACGTTTCAGCACCAGGGGTGAAATTAAATCTTTATTTATATTATTGACCGGACGTTTCGGCACCAGCGGCGAACCTCAATAATTTCTTATTGACATTCCGACACTGGCGGATCGCTTTTGAACTATGGCGGTAAGTTCATGCGCAAGAGGGTGACTGTGACGCCTGAGTGGTTTGGTGATATTTATCATAGGAGCAAGTAAGTGAATTTATAACATACAATCGTACTGTGGAACATTAATAAGAATTTAGTCAGTAATTGAAGGTTATAATTTTAATTTTAAGATTTTCGTAAAAAGGAATAATTTTATTGGCGGGACGTCACAGGTGCAAGGGGCTGTACAGTCGGTCGCAAAAAGGTTGCAACACTTTTTTTTGGATGGGTTTTGGAACGCAGAAATATTTTGAGACGGCGAACGACTCTCTAGGTGCGTTTAGTGAGTGAATGGTTCAGACAGCTGTCAGCCTGACAGAAGACTATATACAGGGTATGCACAGCTCACTGAAGTTAGCCGGACAACTTCGACTTTTTACATTTTTTTTAATACGAATCGTTTGTTGGTCGTTTGTTGTTGATTGTTGGACTAATGAAAACGTTTGTTGGTTAATAGTTTTTACGTAAACACGAAAAAAATTTTGAGTGTGAATTTAGCCGGTAAATATATAATTCTTTACAGTTTTCGTTTCAAAAGGGGGTCAATCGATGCGGAATCGTTTGTTGGTCCCGAATAAACTAATGAAATCGTTTGTTGGATCACGGTTTCGCTTAAAAAGGCGAAAAACTGTATATTCGTTTAGCTGCACCGGAGAGTGGGGGTGAGACGTAGAATATGTGGTGGTTTCGGAACGCATTTTTCCGAATTGCCCGATACGTAATAGTTTAAACTATTTTCCATTTATTTATCAGATTGGCTACATTTCACGTGCAAAAATATAGGTAAGTGTAAAATGCAAATTTAATTCTGAACTTAGTAAAAAGTATATTCTTGCAATAAAAGATATAGATTGCAAAAGTAGAGGTAACCTAAAGTTGTATTTGAACAATTACATCAAATTATAGATCTATGAAATATAGAAATAAACTTATATTGTATGTACAAGTACCTAGATATAAGTAATTTTGTCATTGTACGGAAACTCGCAGTTCAAACTAACTATAAAATTGTTTGCAGATGCTTGCTGTCATTGATGGCATTGTGAATATAGATCAAAGAGGTAGAAAAGCAGTGGAATACCTCATGCATTTCCAAGTAAGTTAGAAAAGTTTTAGCGAAGCTACTTAATCTTGTACAAATCACATTAAAGTACACATTAAGGAAATATAAATATATTTTATCATTGTGTAAGGGTTGGAATCGGTCTTGGGACCGTTACGTAACAGAGGAATATGTGCTCAAAGATACAGAAGAGAATTGTCAACTTCAACGAGATCTAGCACAAAAAACGCAGCTTCAGCTGTACGTATTTCTGAAACTCTAATATTATACAAATTTAATGATTTATTATGAATTGGTATACTATTTTTTTTTCTAATGAAACAGGGGTGCTTATTTATATCGCCACAAACGCAAGAAGAGAAGCTATAAGACGTCAAAGCGCTTAACCGAAACAGAGCATCAAGAACCTCGTCGTAGAGCGAGAAGCGGTAGCTGTCGAGCAGCATCACAGCTACGACCGGATCTTCCGAAGATGGCAGTTCAGGCCAACACGCTGATTATGATACAGAAGTAAGTTTCATTTTTAAGTTAGGGCTATGGCACACAAAAAAACTTAAGCAGTAAAACTTAAACAGTAAGCGAATCAGCCAATCACAGTCAAGATCTTAAGGCAAAAACGTAAGCGCTAGCGAATCTATACTGTTGATTTCCTTACTGCTTAGGTCTTACTGCTTAAGTTTTTAGTCTGATTTTAATATGTCAATCAATTATCCAGTTTAAATATTTACCATCTTTATTGAAACTATGTTTGAGTACTATATTCTTTTAATTTAACAAACAAATTAACTTTACAGAATTAGTAGGCCAAACGTGGAACGTTTATGCAGCGTCTGCTTTATTTGGCTTCCAACAAGATGATATTCACTTCAAACTATATTCAAAAAGATTAAGAGAAGAGGTTGCAAGTATCTTGTCACATGAAGATTTAACTTACGACGCAAAGTTTTCTGTTGTGGAGAATATTATCTCCAGACCAAATGAAGATCATCCAGCAATCAAGGTAAAAGAATTGACACAAAATTTTAATTCTTGATCTTTTATTTAATATCTTATTCGAACATGTATATTAGAAATGCAACAAAGTTTAAGTTTGCTTAAAATATATTTTAGATTGAAGTTATAGCTAAGACCAATGGTCGTGAGAAAGATGTCGAGAAACCTATTTATAAAGAGATATTATTATTCTGGAGGATAACACAGACTGAATCAAATATACAGAATTCCATAAGATTGCCCCTTTTGCTATGTCGTGGCACTCGCAGCTGTATGGACGCAGTGCACGCTATCATTGGTCGTATGTTTTATTGCTTGGTAATTGCACTACCAGCTAACGAGGACGACTTAAGCTGGCTGATTCCAATTATAATTATGGCAACTGACAAAGAGGACCAACCGATACTTTCTGGTGAAATTCAAATGGAATACACAGTGCCAGAATTACCGGTTACAGATACCTTTACAGTTAAATTTCATACTCCAGACCTGAGAAAGATATTATCAGCGTACGAATGTTAACGTTTAGAATTATACAAAAATATCCAGTATTGTTTGTAGCACATATTTTATACCGCTATTTATTAATTTGCAGCATTATCGAAGATCGAGATGACAGAGTTAACATATCTCTTGATTATGTACACATAGAAATGTTTTATGAAGTCTTGCACAAGCAAATGTTAATGCTAGGAGGTTTACAGTTAGGATTATATACGCTGCATAGGATTAATCTACCTGGAATAACAATAACGGAGAATAGAGTTAGTTTTTACATTATCTTTATTTTTTCTCATTTTACATCGAAATCGTCTTAGAATCTTATAATAGTTGATAACGCGTTCATATAGTCCGTAATGTCTTTTTTTATTTTTAGGTGAAAATAATAAACATAGAAATTATGAATAATATATTGTTCAGTGACAAGGCTCTTGATATATTTCATACAGTGCATATTGATATATAAATCTTTTCTTATTTTAATGTCTTGTGATATGAATAACACATGGTTTAGATACAGTAACAGTATGATTGTTGCAATGACTATTTACATTGCGTGTCATTATTATAAAAGAAACAGAATATTCTATTTTTTATTTATATATAATGAAAAAAAAAACTACTTTAGACATGCATACATATACTGTATCTTCGTCAATATAAAAAAAAATATATATATATATACAGGGTGTACCAGACCTAACGTACCACCCGTTAATGGTAGATTGCTGAGATCATTTGGAGACAAAAATCTTAATGCCAAAATGTCGAGGCTGCTACAGTGTTTAAACGGGAAAGGTTCAAAGTTTACTATTGTGCTTGTCAAAATTTTACGCATTTAGGGACGTCGCATGTCAAAACAACTCTTCCACACTTTACTCAACTCGATAGAAATATTTGAAACTATTATTCACTTTATTTCTTTGTACACTGTTCGCAAGACCGACGAATATCGGGATGACAATTTGGCAGCCTCGACATTTTGGCATTAAGATTTTTGTCTCCAAATGATCTCAGGAATCTGCCATTAACGGGTGGTACGTTAGGTCTGGTACACCCTGTATATATATATATATATATACTTCAATTCTACGGATTCTACGTCATTAAATAAAATAAACGAGTCTTTAATTTACACCTTCAGCACCTTCTATTTCCATCTGTAAAATTAGAAAAGAGTATATTTAATGAAAAACCGACACATATACAAAATTGATATTCATTATATAATTATATAGAAACTTACAGAACAATCGGTAACAATGTTGTCCTTTGTCGTATCCTGATTTTTTTTGGCCTTTACTTTTTGCATGTGGATGTTCAAAATTTATATAATTGTCTGGTTTTTTTGCCAAGTGGTGAGGGTACAAATATTCCAAGTACTTCAGGTAACATATAAGGTTTTAACCACGTTACAAGTGGGGTAGATCCAAAAGTATATAGTGCTTTGTTATGATAAAATAGAAACCAAGCTGAATTGAGGTCTTCCTTGCATTCGATATTTGGCAGAGTTAAAATGGGATATCTATTTGTATCAGTGTTACGTTGTGTTAATTCTGGTGTATCCTCAAACTTGCTCTTGATCCAGATAGCCTGAACTCAGCCTAAAATAATATATCGTGTATGTGTGTGTAAATACAGATAAATAAATTTTTTTCTTTATTGCTTATACATTAGTGGAATTTGTATCAATTACTTTATGAATGTAGATTAATGTAACAATTTAGCAATATATATTACATCGCAATTCGTGAATGGCAATAGACTCCAAAACACCACGTCTAATATATAAAAGAGTTTTCGATCCTTTATCCATATACAATCTACAGCAGCACATTGATGTGGGTCACTATCAGGATTTCCACTTGGAAGTGCTGAAGGAAAGACACCATAAAGTTTGCCTTTTCTAGAATATGATCTTGTTTCACCCTGATTAAAAATCGTTAATTATTATTTAATGGATTTAAATAAATCAAATAAATATTAGCAGACAAATTGATACCCACAGCCTGAGATCAGCCTAACTCGATTTCCTGTTGGACATGGAACCATAACCAAGTTTTCAGTGAAATCTTGCGGCACATCTAGCATCCATTCTGACAGCATCATTCGACTAACTGTGGGCTCGTTTTTGTAAACCCTATAATACCACGAATGGTTCCTCTCTCCTATATTGTCGTTTTTTTATTTAGAATGCTCTTTCACTATACCACGTGCAGCATTAACTGTTTCATCCCTATGTCTGTAAGAGTCGTAAAATAGCATATTATATTTGTGTAAAATAATAGAATAAAAAAAGGATAAAAAGAAAATTTAAAATGACATAAAAATATGATGGTGGAAGAAGCCAAATGGAAAATTAAATATAGTTGTTACGACATGTATAAAGTAATTTACAGCAATGACGGTTAAAAGCACAAATTTGAACGTTTGACTTCAATAGCTAAGAAAACAAAAATTAAATTAATATCATTTACTTTCATTGATCTTCATCTTATTATTATGAAGTGTTTTTAATATCCTCGTTAAGATACAGTATAATTATTTAATATTGTATATATCTCATCGTAAGTTATTAATTCTTCTTTGTATGGATTTCTATATTGCATATATCTATTATAGTTTCTTTATAAGATACATTTAACAGTAAAATATTTCTTTATGTGATCTGTTATACATACTTCTTCTGATGTTCCAATAATTGTTTGCGTCTTTCTTCTTGAGGTGTACTGTCATCAGTTTCTAACTTAACATTATCTTTACTTATGCGGTTTTTGTAAAATTGCCTATGGACAGCTTCCCTTGCATCACAATCGTTTTTGTTTTCGCTACTGTTGCCCATATCATCGTTTGGTAATTCCGCCATTTCCACTAATTCCACTATATTTATTAAATACCTGAAACAAAACAATAGCTTCTTGTTTTGACAGTTGATGTAAATATTGCTCTTTTTCTTACCTGTATAACAGGAGATGAGGTAATATGTGAAATCGAAATATATACGCAAGCCGTCCGCGACTTCTCTGCATATATTTACTTCGTTTACTGTTTTCTCGCATTATTCACTTTATTCCGTTAAGGTTTCTCTGGGATATTCGTAAACTGCGTCGAAGTGAAATGCGGTACCAAGGTAGAATATTTATCACAGTAGGTTGCGCCGGAAGTACAAGCTGAAATAAATATCAGTGATATATTTGCATGATATTTGTTTTCAGAGAAGGATTAGTTTTTAACATAAATCACAATCCTTTGTATAATTTTAATTTAAATATGAAAATTAAATAAAATGCAAACAGCAGGAATAGTTCTTGGTTGTTGAAAAATGTATCTGGCACCAATGCTTTATACTCATTTATAGCTTATATCTGTAATATATATTAACTCAAAAATTAATTACTAGCTTACCTTATTTTTATTACTTATTAGGTCATAATTCTGCTCTAGAATCCGTTTTTATGTGCTATCTATATCAAGATCATCGCCTGGTTTCATACTGGCTCCAAATTGGCTACCACCGCCCGCAGTGTTCATCGTCACTCGTTTCACCCATGTAATCAGAACTACTCTTTGTATCCTCTTCTATGTTTACGTCCTATAAATTACAAATTTTATTCTTATAAACTTTTCTTACTTTCGCAGTCCTCGACCTGCAATATCATACGGATAAATTAAACCTTTCATAGTGCGGCAACGTTAAGAAAATTACGCCCTCACGACACGACAGTCAATCAGCGTTACATATATTTTTCAAGTTATTGCTACTATCTCTTTCTGTTATTGGATTATAAAAGTTCTGAAACGTCCAAAATCAAATTTGTAACTTGAAAATGAAACTTACTTTTGCATCATAATCAGCGTGTTGGCCTGAACTGCCATCTTCGGAAGATCCAGTCGTAGCTGATGCAGCTCGACAGCTACCGCTTCTCGCTCTACGCCGAGGTTCTTGATGCTCTGTTTCGGTTAAGCGCTTTGACATCTTATGGCTTCTCTTCTTGCGTTTGCGGCGACATAAATAAGCACCCCTGTTTCATGAGAAAAAAAATAGTATACCAATTCATAATAAATCATAAAATTTGTATAATATTAGTTTCAGGAATACGTACAGCTGAAGCTGCGCTTTTTGTGCTAGATCTCGTTGAAGTTGACGATTCTCTTCCGTATCTTTGAGCACATATTCCTCTGTTACGCAACGGTCCCAAGACAGATTCCAACCCTTACACAATGATAAAATATATTTATATTTCCTTAATGTGTACTTTAATATGATTTGTACAAGATTAAGTAGCTTCGCTAAAGCTTTTCTAACTTACTTGGAAATGCATGAGGTATTCCACTGCTTTCCTACCTCTTTGATCTGTATTCACAATGACAGCAAGCATCTGCAAACAATTTTATAGTTAGTTTGAACTGCGAGTTTCCGTACAATGACAAAATTACTTATATCTACTTGTACATACAATATAAGTTTATTTCTATATTTCATAGATCTATGATTTGATATAATTGTTCAAGGGGGGGATTTTGGATTTTCCCTCGGATGAGGGAGAATAAGTGCCTTATGTCTGAAGACAATCCTATATAATTGTTCAAGTACAACTTTAGGTTACCTCTACTTTTGTAATCTATATCTCTTTTATTGCAAGATTACTTTTCACTAAGTTCAGAATGAAATTTGCCTTTTACACTTACCTATATTTTTGCATGTGAAATGTAGAGTCCTAGATAACAGAGATGCGAGATGCGACATTGACGGTCAGGTCAGGTTAGATATATCGAGCTATCGCAATCTAATCGCGATTATTCCGATTATCCGCCATGTTGCTTCCATTATGAGTACTTATAAAGTGAGAGAAATTGACAGAGTGAGGTTAAGTTACAAGGAGAAGAAGGGGGAAGAGTAAGTGTTTCCTAAATAAAATCACTGTAGATATTTTTCTATTATTGTTTTCACCAATAAATTGTCATTAACATTATACAAATGTGCATTATACGTACCACTGATTGTCAATAAAATGCAATTATAGGGAAGCAAAATGGCGTTATAACCACGTGATTAGGCAGCCAATCAGGCCATGAGGTTCAATGTCGCATCTCTGATTTCCAGGTCTCTAACCATGGTGTATTACACCCAAGGATGCCAGACTCGCGGTTTTTGCCAGCCACTACCAGCCAGTGGTGGGGATGGGCAGAGATGCCAACTTTGCATTTCAGCAACGCAGCCGGGCGCTTCGGCTGGCTTCGGCCAGCTTCGAGCGGGAAGAGGATAGACAGATCTGCTGTCTTCTTCTTCTCTCTCGAGCTATGGCTATTGGCTAGGCGATTTCGGATCTCGTGAATGCCGAGTTGGCGAGGCGACCAGGCGACGCGTGACATTATATCGGCGCGCGACATCAATTATCGATGTATTTTCCTACATATAAATCTAAAAAATAAATAAATCTAAAAAATTCTTCAATAAAAAATTATTATATATATTCTTTTTTACATGTTAATAAAAAATTAAAATTTGAATTAAAAGATAAAAATCCACTCTTGGCCAATATGTACGTTTCTTTATTTAAAAAGAATCTGTTTATTTAACAATCTCTATTTAAAGAATTAATTTCAGCACAATGATATTATTAAGTACTAAAAAAAATTATAGTTTATACTATTCTTCTTTCTGTCATTGAATTTATTTGCCATTAAATGTATAACGTACATATTGTTGCTCAACGGAAACTGCGAGAAGGTGGTGGTCTCTTCCGTCAGGAGGGAAATGTATTGGTATATGCATGTATATACTGCACACACGACAGCAAGTTCCTTTACATACTTATGTTCCACAAGCGATTGAGATGTCTATTACGAACAAGTAACCACCTTCTCGCGGTTTCCGTTGAGCAACAATATGTACGTTATACATTTAATGGCAAATAAATTCAATGACAGAAAGAAGAATAGTATAAACTATAATTTTTTTTAGTACTTAATAATATCATTGTGCTGAAATTAATTCTTTAAATAGAGATTGTCAGATAAACAGATTCTTTTTAAATAAAGAAACGTACATATTGGCCAAGAGTGGATTTTTATCTTTTAATTCAAATTTTAATTTTTTATTAACATGTAAAAAAATATATATATAATAATTTTTTAATAAAGAATTTTTTAGATTTATTTATTTTTTAGATTTATATATGTAGGAAAATACATCGATAATTGATGTCGCGCGCCGATATAATGTCACGCGTCGCCTGGTCGCCTCGCCAACTCGGCATTCACGAGATCCGAAATCGCCTAGCCAATAGCCATAGCTCAAGAGAGAAGAAGAAGACAGCAGATCTGTCTATCCTCTTCCCGCTCGAAGCTGGCCGAAGCCAGCCGAAGCGCCCGGCTGCGTTGCTGAAATGCAAAGTTGGCATCTCTGCCCATCCCCACCACTGGCTGGTAGTGGCTGGCAAAAACCGCGAGTCTGGCATCCTTGATTACACCATGAACCCAATGACTCGCATTGTAGACCCCGCATTACAATCACGAACGTTCCGTTAATTACGCGTTGCGCATATGTTCCGTGCCATTGGATCGCACTATAAGTATTGACCAATCACATGAAGTATTTTCGAACCGTGAGGCTACCATTTTCAAGTAGACATGATTTTAATTGGTCAATTCTTATGTTACGTCTTACGTTACGGTTATGGCAATTCGTGTGTGGAGGCCTTTACAAAAAATATATAGTATGGTCCTTTCAAAGATGGCGGTATTTTCTGGCTTCAGCGCAACCTGTACTAAACTATAGCAATCTAGCAGTCTAGGTAATATAGATGTCTGTGGTAGCCTCTTACGTGTTTTCGTGTTCATACTTTCTTATACAGAGATAGAGTGCGAAGTGCGGAGTACGGAGTAGCGAGTGTGGAGTGAATGCGAGAGCGATTAAAATATGTATCTTCCGCTAAGCTCAAGTGCGGCTTTGCGTACCGCATTTGTCAAGTCTCACGCTTGAGTGGACCAGTTACCAGTCGCGGTCGGCCGGTTATCGGAGAATCTCGGAACGATTCTTACGTATCTTGACACAGACCCCGTAATGCCTGTAACCGTCGATTGTAGATTAAGGTAAACTCGACGATAACGCCAAAGTCATCGCGAGGCCCACCAGCCAAGTTTCGTACTGCGCTGCGACGAAGTCATTTGATTGTATTCCATCGATTGTATTTATAGTACGTACTCGGCACTTATCCTTACATGCGACTTGTTTCAAGAAATGTAAGAAATGTGTATCTATCCACTGACTGGCGACAGTGACGACGTATTCTAATCGTAAGTGTTCGTCCGCAATGAGTGAGTAGTAGAATGGTGGAATCGTAATGAAACAGCCATATATATATGTGCGTGTGTGTGTGTGTATATATATATATGTATATATGTATCTATATATCTGTATATACACAGGGTGTACACTTTTAACTTAGATAGCAATATATCTCGGAAACTAAGCTTCATCGGAAAAAATGTTTTAGACAAAAGTTGTAGGGTTTAAAAAGATCTATTTACTGACCGTCTTAGTTTGACTATGGATGGCGTTTCCAAGGTCAGGTCAAAATCACCTTGAATTTTTTAAATAGAACTTATTTTTTATTGCATGTGTGTGTTCTTGTAGCTCTTGTCGAGTCATTTTTAAAACACTATAATAAAGCTCTTGTTTGTTAAGAATTTTCTGATATTGCAAATTTTGTCACATTTTTCATATAAAACAAGAAGTATCTCGTAAAGTATTCACTTTTCGATGACTTAGAGGAATGCAATCAAAATTTTTGAAATAATTTTAAAAAAATTTTTTTTACAACAATCGATTCTTTTCATTATTCTACGTATAAAAGTATCATGGTAAAGTAATTGAAAAGTGAATGCTTTACAAGATATTTCATGTTTTATATTAAAAATATCATGACAAAATTTGAAATATCTCAGGAAATTTTTAACGAAAGATAGCTGTTATAGTGTTTTGAAAACGTCTCGACAAGGGCTACAAGTATATGCAATAAAAAATAGGGGGTTTTATTAAAAATTTCAAGATCATGACCTGACCTTGGAGACGCCAATTATGGTCAAATTAATAAGGTCAGTAAATAGATCTTTTTAAACACTACAACTTTTGTCTGAAACATTTTTTTCGATAAAGCTTAGTTTCCGAGATATTTTACTGTCTAAAACGGGACACCCTGTATAATATATACAGTTATGTGCAAAATAATAGCACTGGTTTAAAAAAATGAAGAGAATTTGAAATTTTATCAATATTCTCTTTTTTGTTATCTTTTTGTAATAACGAGATGTTATGTTTGATGTTTCTATTAATTGATGTATATTTAATAAATAAAATAAAGTAATTTTTAGTTGATTAATTTTAAATTTAAAATTTTCTTTATTTTTTCAGCCGGTGCTATTATTTTCCACATAACTGTACACAGGGTGTCCATGTATATAGTGGCCATCACTTTTTATATTGCAAACTAAAGGAGATAGACTTAACAAATATAATATCAAATTAAATGGTTTTAATTGAACTTTATTGTGAGCATAGTGATTGCTTATAAAAATTATCTATGTTAGAGAACGGAGTAGTATGCATAACTTTTTACGGTAATGTGAATATTTTGATATAATAAAAGTTGTAGTGTTCTTTCTAAGGAATACAACGATGTATGATATAATACATTTATCTCATAAATTATACGAGTTTTGTTAAGTCAAAGTTTCGCGAGTGACTACTACCTTTTCAGTTTCGGACCTGCAGTGTGGCTAAGTTCCGACTCTCGCATTAGCGATTGAAGTGTGATACATTGGCTGTTTTTCTTTTAGGCGACACACTCCGTCACAGACAGACACACTTGAACACAGGTAGCTTTCCTTTTAGACTACACACAGTACACACTTCGTCACTGTTCGTTTCAGATTGACACAGAATTACGCGGGGTTTGATATAGGAATTCTAGGATGATAAAATAAATCGTATATTTACCATTGTAAAAATAGAAATACAATCGATGTATGTACCCACTTCTTCCTTCTTCTTCTATAGCTACAATTTACGGTTAGGGCTTGGTTTGTTTTGTGCCATGAACGCCGTGAAGGTCGTTTTGTACATAAATCGGAAGTTGGCAGGTTAAACATTAAGGCCATATTCACTCGAGTTGCGAGCTCGATTACCGATTGGGGTTACGGTAATCCATCCGCAACCGTAAATCGGTAACCCCAACAGTAACCAAGCCCGCATTCCGTAGTGTAATACGTCCTCAATGTTCAGCGGAATTAAAAGACGGAGGCACTAAGGTATTAATCCTACTTATGTACTGTCGTAGGACGCATTTGGATTTAATCGAAACACACTCCGACTCTCCTCTTCAGGAGAGTTGAAGTGTGTCTGCTTTAGTTTTAACACACTCGTAAATGGAAAGCGAGGTGTGTCAATTTGAAACGAGTGTGTCGCCTGTGTCGCCTAAAATGCCTTAAAAGGAAAGCGTACAATTTCAGAACGGTCAAAGTGTGTCTGTTTTACTTTTAACACTCGTAAATGGAAGTCATCAGATGACATCGTATCACACGTCAATGAGTTGGAACTTAGCCACACGGCAGAGCCGAAACTGAAAAGGTAATAGTCACTCGCGAAACTTTGACTGAACAAAACTCGTATAATTTATAAGATAAATGTGTTATATCATACATTATTGTATTCCTTAGAAAGAACACTACAACTTTTATTATATCAAAATATTCACATTACCGTGAAAAGTTATGCATACTACTCCGTTCTCTAACATAGATAATTTTTATAAGCAATCACTATGCTTACAATAGAGTTCAATTAAAACCATTTAATTTGATATTATATTTTTTGGGTCTAGCTCCTTTAGTTGCGAGATAAAAAGAAGTGGCCACTTACATACGCGGACACCCTGTATATATATATATTTGTGTGTGTGTGTGTGAATGTTACGCACACCACAAGCGCGCGCATGTATCGTCTAATGTTCGTTTGTGGTATACATAGGCTGCGTTCCGATATTCAGTACCAGTACTAAAAATTTATAGTATACGGGACGTAAACTATAGATTTTCAGTACTGGCAGTGAATATTGTAACGCAGACATAATGTATCATAAAAGATCTACATTCTTGCGTATTTTACGCATATCCGATTATATCCTTTTGTGCAGCTTCAATGAACTTTGTAATAGTTATGCTGCATATGCATTAAAATACAAAAGTTCTATGTAGAAAAAAGGAAAAGGTATATATTTAAACAAATGTATTGAATTACACGCGCGTGCGCGCGCGCACATGCGTCCGCGCATACAGCGATAGCGATTTTTTTTTGTATTTAGGAAACCATTCCACCTTGTGATTGACCTTCATCCTTCGAGTATAATACATGGAGTACAAAGTGTTACAATTTTTGTATAAAATAGGGTGAAGGAAATAACAATAATCAATCAGATTAAATTGTTAATAATTTAGCGTAATAAATTGTCTAATAAAATCTCCATAAAGTTTTAAATAAAGTGTAAAGATACGCAAATTGAAACTGTTTGTCAAATTTGGCAAATATATACAATAATAAACAAATGATTACAATGAAAATTATAAATGAGAGAAATCGTATTTAAATTTGGTACAACATTGATTTGTCACGACTTTCCTGCAAATAACTATTTTATGCTGCAAATAACTAGCTCATATTTGTATAAATTTGTTTTTAGCTAATTGTTTATATCTGTTAGTGTGGTGTCAGACGTGGGTTCTTCTAAAATTGTTACGTTTGGAATAAAAATTATAAGAAAAGAAATTCAAAATGGAGTCTGCTATAACTGGGCGAAGGCGAGCTGCTACACGGCATTCTGCAGAAGATCAAGCGCTTGATCAAATAGCTAAGGAGGTATGATCTTGATGATAAAATATATATGTGCTATTTTGTATTACAAAATTATTAAATATTATTTGCACAAGTCATTTATTCATTAAAAGTAATACAGTTGTTTAGTTATACTTTTATTTAATTATTCTCGGTGCAGTTATTTTTTATTATATATGTATATATATATATATATATTGTGGGGCATTCTCTATCAGAACGGCCACCCGCCCTGCACACTTCAATTTTTGAGATAAAATCTTCTACGACGGCTCAAAAGTTTCGTTAAAGTGTCTATTTTCCAATGCCGTATGGTACTTTTTGAGTATCAAAATGGCGGATTCAGTATGACGCTTAAAGTGAAAAAAAGTGTAAGAAAAAAATATATGTCGCACCAAAAATAATATAAACGCATGTAAATAAAATATTCTTTCAGCGTAAAATTGAACGTTTACAAATGTTCTTTTGTTAGCTGTAACATATTTAAAAAAATTCAAAATGGTGGATCAAATATGGCGGACCGAATTTCAAAAGCCACTCAATTCGGATGAAAGTCAATATTCGGGGCTATTGGACGTCGCTGATTACGAATTTCATGTCGCAATTCTGAAATTTAAAATGGCGAATGCAACATGGCCACTTGAAATGCAAAAATACACTTGATGCGGCTAAAACTTGGTAGTCGGGGGTTTTCCGGCATGCGGACAGCCATTTTGATAGTATTATTCGGATTTCGTTAACATTTTGGTATTACAGGCCGCCGTAATGGATTCGCAATTAGGAATTTTGAATGTATACTTCATATTTGTAATCAGCGACCTCAAAAACCCCCGACTACCAAGTTTTAGCCGCATCGAGGGTATTTTTGCATTTCAAGTGGCCATGTTGCATCCGCCATTTTAAATTTCAGAATTGCGACATGAAGTTCGTAATCAGCGACGTCCAATAGCCCCGAATATTGACTTTCATCCGAATTGAGTGGCTTTTAAAATTCGGTCCGCCATATTTGATCCACCATTTTGAATTTTTTTAAATGTTACAGCTAACAAAAGAACATTTGTAAACGTTCAATTTTACGCTGAAAGAATATTTTATTTACATGCGTTTATATTATTTTTGGTGCGACATATATTTTTTTCTTACACTTTTTTCACTTTAAGCGTCATACTAAATCCGCTATTTTGATATTCAAAAAGTACCATACGGCATTGGAAAATAGACACTTTAACAAAACTTTTGAGCCGTCGTAGAAGATTTTATCTCAAAAATTGAAGTGTGCAGGGCGGGTGGCCGTTCTGACAGAGAATGCCCCATATATATACATATACAGGGTGTTCTCTAAAAAGGTCGGGCCAAAATTTAGGGAGATATTCCTCACAGCTCAAGGATGAAAAAATGTTATATGAACATAGGTGCGGAAACGATTTTTTCAGGAGTTATGTTGAAAATATTGTTGACTGTATTACTTACAAAAGAAACAATTTAGGATTAATCATTATGTAAACAAGTAACTATAACATTAAAGGTCAAATTTTTCTGATTTCTGCCTGGCAGATAAGGTCACAACCTCATTTAGCCGTACTCAGGAAAGAAGCTCTAACTCCTGAAAAATGCGTTTCCGCACCCATGTTCACATACCATTTTTTCATCCTTTAGGTGTGAGGAATATCTCCCTAAATTTTGGCCCCACCTTTTTAGAACACCCTGTATATATATGTATATATATATATATATATATATATATATATATGTATATGTATACATATACAGGGTGTTTCCTTTATCTCTTTTACCTCAAGTAACTTTTTTATTTGTGATTCTGGAAAAAAATGTTTTAGACAAAAATTGTACAGTTTAAAGGAGGACATAAGATGGTGGCAATGATTTGACCTTGGATAGTCGTTTGAAGGTCACCTTCAATTTTTTAAATAGAACCCCCTATTTTTTATTGCATATTCTTGTAGCCCTTGTCGAGACGTTTTTAAAACACTATAATAAAGTTCTATTTGTTAAAAATTTTCTGACGTATTTCAAATTTTGTCATGATATTTTTCATATAAAACATGAAATATCTCGTAAAGTATTTACTTTTTGATTACTTTACCTTAATACTTTTATACATAGAATAATTAAAGAAATCGAATAATAGGTAATATTACTTTTTACATTTGCAATTTTTTAAAATTTAGTGCGCCAACAAAATGCAATCAAATTTTTTAAAATAAATTTGTTTTTTTTACAACAGTCGATTTCTTTCATTATTTTACGTATAAAAGTATCAAGGTAAAGTCATCAAAAAGTGAATGCTTTACGAGATATTTTATATTTTATAATTAAAAATATCATGATAAAATTTGAAATATCTCAGAAAATTTTTAACGAAAGAGAGCTTTATTATAGTGTTTTGAAAACGTCTTGACAAGGGCTACAAGAACATGCAATAAAAAATGGGGGGTTTTATTGAAAAAATTTGAGGTAACCTTGACCTGACCTTGAAAAGGTCACCGAAGGTCAAGTCCATATTTTTATTATGAGTCCCCCTAGAAACCATACAACTTTTGTCTGAAACATTTTTCTCTAAAATACGCCGTTTTCGAGATATTTAGGAGTGCTAATTTAAAAAACACCCTGTATATATGTATACATATATATATATATATATAATTTTACAAAATTGCAAATGTAAAAATTACTATTAGTATTCATTATTCTACGTATAAAAGTATCATGGTAAAGTCATCGAAAAGTGAATACTTTGCAAGATATTTCATATTTTGTATGAAAAAATATTATGACAAAATTTGAAATATATCCCAGGAAATGCTTAACGAAAGAGAGTTTTATTATAGTGTTTTGAAAACGTCTTGACAAGGGTTACAAGAATATGCAATAAAAAAGAGTTTCATTAGCCTTAATAACTCGAAAAGTACTTAATAAAAAAAACTTTATTATAGTGTTTTGAAAACGTCTTGACAAGGGCTACAAGAACATGCAATAAAAAATGGGGGGTTTTATAGAAAAAATTTGAGGTGACCTTGACCTGACCTTGAAAAGGTCACTCAAGGTCAAATCCATATTTTCATTATGTGTCCCCCTTGAAACCATAGAACTTTTGTCTGAAACATTTTTCTCTAGAATGCGTCATTTTCGAGATATTTAGGTGTGTCAATTTAAAAACTCACCCTGTATTATATATATAATATGTGTACGCGTGCGCGCGCGTACGTGTACCCTGAAAAAATAAATTTGAAAAACGCAAAATGTGTTTCATTCAACTAAATATTTAGTTCGATACATTCAACTAAACATTTATTACGATGAATCAAAATATTGTTTCCAAACCCCATAAATTGTTACTGTTGTAAACAAAACACTTTAAACCAACAAAACATTATTTGAACGTATTTGAACGAACTAGTTTTAAACAACTAAACCGTTCAAAAAAAAATTTTTTTCAGTGTATGTGTGAGTACTGCATATTAAAAAACTAAAATTTTTGCTTTTAAGCCTTTGTGTCAGTTTGTACAATACTTTTATTCTATATTAATTTGTCTTAAAAATAATCAAAGCTCTTGATATAAATTATGCTTTTTTTCTTTTATATTTTATTGCTGTTGGTTTAAAACAATGCTCGTGAATAGATGCTTATAATTATTTGCAGATTTCTTATATTTTTATATATTTTTTTAGTACAGCCATATACAATATCTTTGAGAAAACAATATTTTATAAGCACGTTATGTTTTCTTTTGTAATGCTTGTAACGTTATTGACCCTTGCACAATGTCAGGCAGGATAGGAACAGGAAATAACCAAAAATTTTTAATACAATCTAAAAAATTTGCTATGATGGCTATTGGTACAACAGGCAATAGGCACAGAATTTCCAACGTGACGGAAATTCTGTGTCTATTGCCTGTGTCATCATCCATTCTGCATTGTACAATGTTTCTGATTTCTGTTCCCTGTTCCTATTGCCTGTTGCCTGATATTGTGCAAGGGCTTATCAGATGCTTGCAAACATAATTCTTTCATATGTAATCAGATATACGTATTCAGATAAAATGTATTACTAGTGCAAGGCCTTATCAGATACTTGCAAACATAATTCTTTCATATGTAATCAGATATTTAGATAAAATGTATTACTAATATTACGCACATTTGCTTATTATTTATTAATTTATATTCAGATTAATGTATTCAGATAAAATATATTATTAATATTTCTACAATTTGTATATTGCTTATTAATTTATTAAGTTAGTTATTTTATCTAATAGCTTGATTTGCACAACAACCATACGCAAGTAATTTGTCTTTCAATAAAAAAAGATGTTACATCAAAAATTTATATGGAAGTACATAATTCCTTTTCTTTTTATTTTGCTAATTATGTTAATAGATGTGCTTTTGTAATATGATTATAATGAATCAAATGTAAATATATGTACATATGTTCTTGGTAATATATTGGATTTTCCCTATATATTTTCAGGCAGAAGCAAGACTGGCTGCTAGGAGACAGGCAAGAGCAGAAGCCAGGGAAATACGAATGCGTGAATTAGAAAGACAACAGAAAGAGGCAGAAGAGAATGCAGATAGAGTTTATGACATGTGTGCAGGTAGTTTAAAGAAATAAATCTTATTTTGAGTTTCATGCATTATACATACCACATATACTTTCATACCTTTGCAATGATTTACTTCTATAACAGCTTTCTTTGTGTATACAGTAGTTGTGACAAACTTTAGGGGAAGGAAAGGAAGGAAGGTAGATCTCGTCAAGCGCATTTTTGAAGGGGTTTGGTAATCATTGCGCAATTAATGTAATTTGCAAGTACAATGCATGTATTCAGATTGAATGCCATTGCTGCAAGCGGCTATTTCTAAAAAAGTATATAACAAAGCAAAGCAAAATTATAAATAATATCTGAACTTACCTTTCTTTCAGACATAAAAAAACATTACTTATAGTGTCCTAACTTGAATAAGACCTATTATCCCCCAAAAGTTTGTCACAACTTTCTAAATCATTGCGTACGCGTATATGTTATGGTCAAAGCCCGAAACGCGGGCATTCCTAGGATTGACTGGTCCATTCTGTGGAACGACTAAGCGTCTTGGTCAAAGCCCGAAATAAGTTTTGCGTTTCAGCTTTTGATTGGTATGTTTATAGTCAATCCTAGGAATGACTAACATGGCTGGTCAAAGTTAGAATCTAAGAAAAATCAGTTCGGACTTTGACTAGTCAATCCTAGGTGTGGCTTAATTCGGACTTTGACTGTTTGGTAAATGTGCAGAATAGTGGCCTCCTTACCGATTTGGCTGAAACTTACTAATATTGTGTATTTTAACGTGTTAAAAACAAATCCGCAAGAAAAAATCGTCGCTCTCAATTAGGAAAAAAGTTATGAAATGTTAAAAATGACAGTTTTCGGGTTAGGAAATCTGTTAGACGGGAACGCTGGAATAGAGTAGGTCACGTGATAGCTGTATGTACTTTTTTACAACGGAATAAGAAATTATTTTTGTTTAATTTTAATTTATTGTTGCACTGTTTTGGAAAATGTATTTTATTACTTATCATGTTATTTTTTTATTAAATAATTTATTTATTAGGTATTTTCTATTATGAGTTATTTATTGCATTTCAATAGTTTAAGGTAATAGTTAAAGCAGACAACAGTTCGTGCTTTTGGTTAAAGCAGAGAATACGCTGTGCATGAGAATAGTAAAAATACAGAGTATTCTCTGCTTTAACCAAAAGCACGAACTATTGTCTGTTTTAAACTATTACCTTAAACTGTTGAAATGCAATAAATAACTCATGATAGAGAATAATAAATAAATTATTTAATAAAAAATAATATGTGATATGATAAAAAATATAGAGTATTCTCTGCTTTAACCAAAAGCACAAACTGTTGTCTGCTTTAACTACAGTAGAACTCCGATTTTCCGAACCAGGCGGGACCAAGGTGGTTCGGAAAATTTAATAGTTCGGATAATTAAACATGTATAAATGTACTCAGTTTACAATTAGTTATTAAATGCAAGAGTATTACTGCTGTATTTTGAAATGTGCTATACATATTACACTAAATAATTGATTTTTGAAACGGTTTGTAAATATTTAATGTAAAGAAAGTTTATTTTTTAAAATAGTCTTTAATTTTTTATTAATAGGTTTGCCTTGACTTCTCTTTTGCAAAAACCATAAATAGACAGCGTCTTCTAATTTCTCATCACTAACTTTTTTTATAGTCTTCCTTCTTTTAGAACCATCTGTACTGTCCAACTTTGAAGCAAAATTCAGAATTTCACTTTTCCTCGCTTTTATTTCAGATATGGTAGCTTTACCAACATTAAAAATCTTAGCAAGTGATGCACCGATTTCGCCTTTTTCGAGTCTGTTAATAATTGTTACCTTATCCTCAATTGCTAACACATTGCGTTTTCTTTTCGTTGCCTTCATGAACCCAATAACGGCAAATGAGTTGATGAAACGGCTAAATTACACAGAATCAATATAATAATAAAATGAAGTCAATAATAAAAATAACAAAATCAAGTGAAAATTGCTTACAATAATTTGTGCGAAAGGTAAGACGGTGAGCGTTAGACTGACTTTGAAATATAAACAGTCATAATATAAAATAACATAAGAGTTATTACATTTGACCCGGCAGTGGGAAACAGAGGACGTAGATACAGGTTCGGATGATTGGAGGTTCGGAAGATCGGAGTTCTAAAAATCGGAGTTCTACTGTATTACCTTAAACTGTTGAAATGCAATAAATATCTCATATGATAGAGAATAATAAATAAATCAAATAAAAAATAATATGATAAGTAATAAAATACATTATTCAAAATGCAACAAATAATTTCTTATTTTGTTGTCAAAAAATACAGCTATCACGTATTCTACTCTATCTCAGCGTTCCCGTCTACACCGTGCGTCGGTCTGACAGATTTCCTAACCCGAAAACTGTCATTTTTAACACTTTATAACTTTTTTCCTAATTGAGAGCGACGATTTTTTCTTGCGGATTTGTTTTTAACACGTCAAAATACACAATAAATAAGTTTAAGCCAAATCGGTGAAGAGGCCACTATTCTGCACATTTACCAATCAGTCATTGACTAGTCAAAGTCCGAACTGATTTTTCTTAGATTCTAACTTTGACCAGCCATGTTAGTCATTCCTAGGATTGACTACAAACATACCAGTCCAAAAGCCGAAACGCAAAACTTATTTTGAGCTTTGATCAAGACGCTTGGTCGTTCCGCAGAATTGACCAGTCAATCCTAGAAATGCCCGCGTTTCGGGCTTTGACCATAACATATACACAATAGCGTTCAATCTATATATATATGCAGTGCACATGCAAAGCATTGATTACCGAACCCCTTCGAAAATTCGCTTGATAAAATCTACTCTCCCTTCCCCCCTTCTCCTGAAGTTTGTCACAACTGTTGCGAATTCCCAGCATACACAGAATATAACTGCTATATAATACTGGAGTAACAGGAGTGTAATATAACGGATGTTGTACCTAATTAATATCGAGGTTACACAAGGTGGGCCATTTTAATTAATCCACTTAAATATCTCAAAACTTGTAAATTTTAGAAGAAAACTTTTTAGACAAATGTTCGGTATTGAGGGGGTCATCTGATCGCGTCCTTTATTTGACCTTGGATCAAAGTCAGATCTCTATTTTTATTCAAGTTAACTTACATTTTTTCAACTCACACTTCTTCATGGACACACACGAGTCGCGCAATGAAGAATGCAGCCGATTTTGTTTGTAATTTTGACTAATGTTTGACTATGTGACTCTCCGACTTCATTTTGACTATCTGTCCATATTTATGGGCGAGATCCACTTCGACGTTAATTATGTATTTATGCGAGATTTATCTAAGGGGTTTATCTTTGTTTATCTTTGTTATTGGTTTTGAAGAAGGCCAAGTAAGGCCCGAAACATCTACATAATTGTATTTGATTTAAATTATTAAATTAAATTTCAACATCCTTTAACTGCTCGATGATTGGCCGTTTTTTATTCATTTAGCTGTTTGCTTAACCGAGCGACATTAAATTGTTTATCTCGTTAAGTATTCACTTTTCGATGACTTTATACTTTTATACGTAGAATAATGAAAGAACTGATTGTAGTAAAAAAAATAAAAAAATATTTTAACAAATTCTATTGCAGATTTATAGAGACGTATTTAATTTTACAAAATTAATATTATTATTATTTGAATCCTTTTATTATTCTTGGTACAAAGGTATCAAGGTAAAGTTATCGAGAAGTCTCGAATAATTTACGAGATATTTCATATTTTATATTAAAAATATTACGACAAAATTTAAAAAGTCAGAAAATTCTTAACGAAAAGGAGCTTTATATTATAGTGTTTTAAAAAAGTATTAAAATTGGCTGCAAGAATATGTGATGAAAAATAGGAATTCCTATTTGGAAAAATAAAGTTGACTTGAAATAGTGCTCTGACTTTGATCCAAGGTCAAATAAAGGCAACCATCAGATGACCCCCTCAATACCGAACAATATTTGTCCAAAAAGTTTTCTTCTAAAACTTACAGGTTTTGAAATATTTGAGTAGATTAATAAAAATGGCCCACCATGTATAACCCTCTTTTATTAATGCATAATACAGGGTGTTTCAAAATTGCACGGCACTATTTTAGGGAAATGTTTTCTAGGTCAAAATGAACAAAAAAGTTTATATAAACATATGTCCGAAACTTATTATTACTAAGATATTAGAGATTAATGATTATGTTTTACAGTAAAATATTTAAAGTTTATTTTCGAAGTGGCCGCCGTTTTGTTGAATGCAGCATTCAGCACGATGTAGCCATGTTTCTCTGGCACGTCTTATGGCATCAGGATTATTCCTGACAGTTGCTGTAGCTTCCATTATGCGATTTCTTAATTTTTCTTGCGTGCCAATTTAAATTAACTATTTAAATACCACATACGGTAACCACTGGATTGGTCGAAATGGGCCCATTAAATGGCCACCACGATCGTCCGATCTAACGCCGTTAGACTATTTTCTATGGGGTTGGATGAAGTCTTTAGTTTATTGTAGACCTATTGGCACGCAACAAGAGTTAAGGAATCGCATAATGGAAGCTGCAGCAACTATCAGGAATAATCCTGATGCCATAAGACATGCCAGAGAAACATGGCTACATCGTGCTGAATGCTGCATTCAACAAAACAGCGGCCACTTTGAAAATAAACTTTAAATATTTTACTGTTAAACATAATCTTTACTTTTTAATATCTTAGTAATAAATAAGTTTCGGACATATGTTTATATAAACTTCTTTGTTTATTTTGACCTATAGAAAACATTTCCCTAAAATTGTGCCGTGCAATTTTGAAACACCCTGTATATATATATATGTTACATTTCTGTTTATAGTTGCAATTTCATAAGAGTGGGAAATTGAAATTAACATCTACATTGCATGTAACACACGTTATATTACGTGTTACATTTCGTCATATTATGACTATGTAACTGTTACATATCGGTGTTTGCTAGGTTTGTATACACTCACATATACCTATCTACATATACACACGTGCGCACATACATATCTGTGTACCTTATAGGTAAAGAATCGTATCTCCGTTATTATGAATTCAGAGAAAAGAAAATTTAAAGTTTTAAATAGGGAAATAATATATTTTTTTTAGACACAAAGTAAAAATAGCACCTTAATTTATTAAGTTTCTAACAACCTTCGGTTGGCAACACAGTCGGGAGTAATAAAGTAATTTAACTGACATATTAATAGCACAACTGCCAATAACACACTGTACATGGTTTAAAAATTCGACACTATAAAAATTTTCAATATGACTTTTTCTAAACATTGCATCTTAGGAACTAGTAATAATAGACATAAGACGCTTTACCATTATACAATTTAAACTCCGGTTATATTGAAAAATGACTTCATTTTAACAAAAACTGGAGATAGGATTCTTTACTTCTAAGGTACAGATATACAGGGTAGTGGTTAAGTACTCTAAAAGATTTTAAGGGATGATATGTATGTGTGTATATGTATGGTATTAGAAGTGTGTGGTAGCTCTAACTTTTGTAATTCTTGAGATATCGGGCTAAATTTTTTTTCAATGTGTAGAGTATCATTAAAGGAAAGTTGGTATTTACTATTTAATTGGGCGAGGATCGGTAAAGGGGTTCTTTTTTTTATAAAATTTTGAATTTTTTGAGAAATGTCTGTGGTTGCTCTTTGAGATATCGGACTATTTCTATTTCTATTATATTCTTCTGTCTTTTCTATCCTATTTCATATATAATTCTTTAAGATTTGGTTGATTAGACCCAGCTTTATAAGGCTTCTATGTATATGTACGGATTCCCCGAAATTTCAAATAGCTATAACTCAAGAACTAATCAACCAAATCTTAAAGAATTATATATGATAAGGGTAGAAAAGACTTAAGAATATAATAAAATTAGACAAAAATTGCCAACATAATAAAAAAGTGTGCAAATTAGAAACTTGCACATTGCTTCCTATGTACGGATTCCTCGAAATTTCAAGCGTCTATAACTGAAGAACTAAGCAATCAAATCTTCAAGAATTATACATATATGATAGGGGTAGAAAAGACTGAAGAATATAATAGAATTAGAGAAAAATTGCCATTATAATAAAAAAGTGTGCAAATTAGAAACTTGCACATTACTTCCTTATAATTTTTTTCGCTTATAAAGCTTCCTATATGAGGAAGCCAATCTATTATATGCTAATAACTTGGCAAATTCCTCATAGAGAAAACTTTATGAGCGAAAAAAATGATAAGAAAGCAATGTGCAAGTTTCTAATTTGCACACTTTTTTTTCTCAGTTTTACGATTTTGCAGATACGATACTCTTCCTTAGCAGCAGAGTACGGGGATTCTCTAACTTTTTAACGACAATTTTCGCTATCGTTTAGAGAATGTTCTTTTCAACGCTGAGTTGTAATTGGTTGAAACCAGCTGAATGTCGCGTTAGCGATCCGAAAATTGTCGTTAAAAAAATTAGAGAATCCCCGTACACGGCCAAAATTCTGTACACGATACCGACAACTATCGGTGTCGTTGCACAGCTTTTATACGATATGAAAACCTGCGCAACGACACCGATAGTTGTCGGTATCGTGTACAGAATTTGGGCCCAGTACGGAGATGCTCTAACTTCTTAAGGGGATCCTAAAGCGAAGGCCGAACTCCGACGATGTCGCTGTTTTACCGACAAAATTACCGACAACCCTACAAATTTTCGCACAGCTCCAGCTTTTTAGAATAGATACACCGCCAAGGTTAGAGTTGACAAGTCGTGAAAACATCAGCTTTATACACAAATTTGGTAGCTTCCATGCACAATGCAACAACAGAGCCGCGTCCGTTGGAGTGTCTACTTTAATTCTGCAAAAGGAATTATAATTCTATACAGCCAATAAAAAGTTGGAGCTCTGCGAAATCATGGAAATCTCGGGCGTATACAGACCGAAAATTTTCCGTAAGCTCCAGATTTTTATTGGCTGTATAGAATTATAATTCCTTTTGCAGAATTAAAGTAGACACTCCAACGGGTGCGGGGTGTTGTTTGCATTGTGCATGAAAGCTACCAAATTTGTGTATAAAGTTGATGTTTTCACGACTTGTCAACTCTAACCTTGGCGGTGTATCTACCCTAAACGTAAATATAAATGTCATTATACTTTCTTTCTTCCTCTGCGTAAAATCGATCACACCCGTATCCGTTTGCGTTTATACTTTAATTCTGGAGAAAGATTTATCATTCCATGCAGTCAAAAAAAACTTGGAGCTTCCAGAAAATTTGTCAATTTGTCGGTAATTTGGACGGTAAAACGGCGACATCGTCGGAGCTTTAGGATCCCCTTAACGACAATTTTCGCTATCGTTTAGAGAATATTCTTTTCAACGCTGAGTCATAATTGGTTGAAACCAGCTGAATGTACAAAATTTCTGAGAAAATATGAAAAATTTTTTTACTAGAGTGTGTATAAAATATTATACATTACATTTATGTATAATATACAGGGTGTTACTAAAAGACCGCCCACTAACTACATAGCGGTGTTCCTTGTCAAAAACTGAGTCGAAAAGTCCTGAACCATTTTTTTCTATAATGCTTAACAGAGCAGTAATTATTAAGTAAGGTCAGTCCAACCAGCGCCGTTCTTTAGCCGGGCGCATGTCGGTGAGCCGCGCGCTTGATAGTGTATGTACGTGAGCGCTTCGCCGCGCGCGGCGGCACGGCGCGGCGGCCGCGCTATGCCTTCGCGCGCGTCGCGTGCAATATTCTTACGCATTATAATAATAGAAATAATTTTTTCTTGCACTAAAAATTACATGTTATTCCTATTAAAAGTACCTCCTTACAGAAATTTTTGATAACGAATAGAACTTTTGCCAAGACATAACCACTATCAACATATGAAAATTTATACAAATACAAAAAGTAAACTGCATTTTAAAACACAAAAATTATTTTTTAAACAATCCGTTTTTGGTTAGATATCTTTCGTTAACTTAAATTATAAAACAAAGGACTTACAGGATTTTTCTAAGAGTTTTTTGCAGTTACTCAGAAGTAATAAATTGTTTAAGAGAAATTTACTATAACAATTAGATATTTAAATAATTCCATACTTAAAAGAAAATACTTAAAGTGTAATAAGAAATAAAGAAAGATTTTCTTTATGTGAAAAAGATTTATCCTAAGTCATGAATAACGTTTACCAAATATACGATCTTTTTGAAACTTAAGGTAAATAAGAGCAAAATGCCGATCTTATAGCGAATAATAAATAATAACATATTTAATAACTTAAAACAAAATACAATACTAACTATTCTGTCTTAGTTTAGACCTTCTTCAGTGTAACGTTTCGCAATAATTTTAAATCTAATCGTCAACAACGCATAAATAAAAGTGAAATGTTATCGTATTCGTAAAACATAGGTCAGCGGTAAAGTTGTTAGAAAAGGTTGAACATTTGGTAAATCACGTGACTAACTGCTGCTTTTTAAATAAAAAAAGATTAAAAGGTTAGCTGCAATTTGTACAAGTTTTTTTACGAAGATGTAAATTTACTTACCAGACAGTGTACTATTAATCTCATGATAATTTACCGTGTCTCGTTTCAGTAATGAAACAATGCTTATGAGTTAAGATCAGCGTACTGACTGAAGGCCTAGGTTTAATAATTAGATTTAAGATTATTGCGAAATATTACACCGAAGAGAGTCTAAATTAACAATAAGACCAAAACGTTTGTACTGTATTTTAAGTTATTGAATACGTTATTATTTATTATTCGCTTTAAGATCGGCGTTTTGTTCTTATTTGACTTAAGTTTTAAAAAGATTTATTCTCTTTTTATAATAATCAAAAAAAATATTCTGTTTAATATTTTGCTGATTAGCGAAATGTAGAGAAGGGATGTTTGATTTATTTTTGCGAACAAGAAGTTTTTTGACGTTTTGAAATATTAGTAATCCTGATAAGGAGTAAGGACTGTTTTGCAGTAAACTGCTAGCTCTGAAAAGAGCCGTTGTTTAGTCCTGAAAAGGACTGTTACCCATGAAATTTCTAGTCCTAAAAAGGGGATTCTTATGTTATAATAAATTTTTGAAATGAGTCCCGTAAGCCTCAATGCATGCTTCCGCACGGAAAATTAAATTTTCCGTGCGGAAGCATGCATTGAGGCTTACGGGACTCATTATTTTCAGGCGTACGCGTCGAAGCATCGGTCGATCGACAGTATGGACAGCTATTTGCATCTTTGCAATGAATTCTTCGGGTGAAGCGGGCTTTGTTGCGTATACAATCTTCTTCAAATGACCCCAAAGAAAAAATCTAACGATGTGAGATCGGGTGAACTGTTAACAATCAATATGAAAAGTATTAATGCACTTTTTTTCTACATCCTTTTTCCTAATTTTTTAAATGAAAGTTTTCCCGGTCGTTGGATAGCACAACATGTACCAATCAGATGGTCCGCACGGTAAGAAAAGGTTTTAATAAAGATAGGAGAGGAAAAGGAACGTAGAAAAAAATGCATTAATACTTTTCATATTGATTGTTAACAGTTCACCCGAGAGAGAGAGAGAGAGAGATCTCACACCGTTAGATTTTTTTCTCCTTTTGAGTCATTTGAAGAGAATTTTATACGTAATAGAGGCCGCTTCACCCGAAGTCATTGCAAGAATGCAAATACATAGCTGTTCAAACTGTCGATGGACTGATGCTTCGACGCGTACGAGAAAATTTAATTCTTTGTGCGGAAGCATTCATTACGGCTCACGGGGCTCATTTCGAAAACTTAATGTAATAAGTCCTTTTTATGATTAAAAAAACAGTCCTTTTTAGGACTATCAATTTTATTCGTAACAGTCCTTTTCAGGATTAAACAACGGCTCTCTTCAGAATTAGCAGCTTACTAAAAAACAGTCCTTATCAGGGCTATTAATATTTCAAAACGACGGGAAATTTTTCATTCGCAAATACATATAAATAAAACATTCCTTCTCTACGTTACCCTAATCTTCAAAAAATTAAACGGAAAAAACTGTTTAATATTATAAGGAGAAGATGAATCTTTTTGAAACTTAAGATAAATAAAAGAAAAACGCCGATCTTATAGCGAATAATAAATTATAACGCATTTAATAACTTAAAACAAAATACAATACAAACGCTTCGGCCTTAGTTTAGACCCTCTTTAATGTAATATTTCATAATAATCTTAAATCGAATTGTTAACAACGCATAAATAAATGTGAAATGTTATCATATTCGTGATACGTAGGTCAGCGGTAAAGTTGTTAGAAAAGATTAAATGTACTAAAGTAAATGCTGCCTTCTGAATAAAATAAAATTGAAAAGTTAGCTGCAATTCGTATAAGTTTTTTTTTATGTAAAATTTACTTACCAGACAGTGTATCAATGTTATGATGATTTACCGTCTGGTTTCAGTAACGAAACATTGCTTATGAGTTAATATCAGCGTACGGACTGAAGCCCTAACCTTAAGCGTAAGGTGAAATGAGTACAAAGAAATATCATGAAGCATCATATAACAAAGTAACATTTGTAAATAAATAAAAATAAGTTAATAAATAAAACAGACTACAGATGGCAATTGTGTGGAAGTCTTACGACAATAGGAGAATAATCATTAGAAAGATTTTTTATTTGCTAGTTTATTTATTTACATACTTTTTTATTTACTAGTGTTATTTTGTTATATCATACATTTGTATGTACTCATTTCACCTTGCGCTTGGCTTCAATCCGTGCACTGATCTTAACTCATAAGCATTGTTTCATTATTGAAACCAGACATGGTTGATTATCACGAGATTGATATTATACTATCTGATAAGTGAATTTTACATCTTTATGAAAAAAATTGTACGAATTGCAGCTAACTTTTTAATTTTATTTTATTTAAAAGGCAGTTATTACGTGATTTACCTTATGTTCAATCTTTTCTAACAACTTTACCGCTGACCTATGTTTTACGAATACGATGACATTTCACTGTTAATTATGCGTTGTTGACGATTAGATTTTGTTCAGAATTCATGAAAAAGAGAAGGTAACTACGTTACCGACGAGACGGTATAACAGATACCGCATTCATTATTCGGGTAACTCTCGTGAGCACACTAATAATGGCGGGCGGTGCCACCAACTGGCTGGCGTTCTTCTTCGAAAAGAAAGAGCGGAACGGGGCGAACGCGAACCGTCCACGCAGCGACGAAAAGCGGCCATTGTGCTATTTACAGTCTAGAAGCGAACGAGTGCGGACGTATGGTCCGTACGACCAGAATTGAGTTAAGTCGCAGATTCCGAGTGGATGCATATTGCATCATCGTAATTCGAGCAAGTGATCTACCAGATATACAAGCGAGAATCGGACGATTGACGAGGTCTTACTCTGCCGCTCGATTCACTTTCGTTCTGATATCGGGACGACGGAACGTCGTCGTCATACTTTGTCTGGCCGAATATTCTGGAAATTGAAGGAAGAGTGTCTAAGGACAATACGATTCAGAAGCAATCTCTACTGAGCAAATCAGATAGAAAGTACAGTTCAGGTAACGAGAGTCCGTCTGGATTGGAAGCGTTTTCGCCGCGGATTATTAATCCGTATGGCAATTTCCAGATGTGTCTCTTTTTCCATTTCTTACGACGCATCGCCGAGATGACGTCATAACCGAGCAAGGACAAACAACGCGAGTGCGCTGTTTCGTCACAAAGGAGATACGCCCGAATATCTCACGTTTACTTTAGAGGAGATATATTCGGATATATCTTATGCATTGATGTAGAACTATCAATGCGAAGAATTATTCTTTCTTTATGTCAGTAGTTTTGAGCGCTCAAATATATATCGTTACAACCTTGCAAGGTATCAATACACATACATGTATGTTCTCTGATTCAACTGTCTTTGTGAGAATACGATCAATTCGTTTGATTTGTTTGCTTGACAACGGTCACTTACGTTTGTCATATCTTTTCCTACATAATACGACGGCGCGAAGACGTCTTGTTCTTTATTACATTTAAGAGACAAAGTTTCTAATAGAAACTATTCAAAGAAAAATACTTCAAGATACAGTCCACTACAGTTAATGAATTCCAATTTACTATTCAAGTCTTTTCAGTTTATGATCAAGTCATTTTAGTTCTGATATATACATATATATTCTTTCCTTGCGTTTCTAGAATTGATGTATTCTGCATAATTTACCATTATTATTATTGTGATTTGTGTATGATTTCTATTTATGCTATGTTCTGGTATGCACATTCCGTTCAAAATTGCTATGTATATTCAGTGATTTATGTATACTATGTTCGAATTATATGTATTTTCTGCGCTGCTTCATGCGCAATTACATTGTAACAAGAATACTGGTAAGGTTTTGGCAGTTTTCCTTACCCACGCATCAAATGGTGGTATTCTATTTTGAGTTCTGCCAAGTAGAGTCATTTCTTTCTTGAATTATACGATTTTCATTTTAAACTGATTATTTATTTAATGTGTCGTCTCCTCCCATTTCTAACACGAGCTTAGACCTATGAGAGGTTTGTACAGATTTAAAATTATTGCAAAATGTTACACTGAAAAAGATCTAAACTAAGACAGAAACGTTTGTATTGTATTTTGTTTTAAGTTATTAAACGTGTTATTATTTGTAGGATTAGGATAAGATATAAGATTTAGTTTATTTTAGTTATTCTTTATGTTTTCTTTTAATTTGAATTAGCCGCGGAAGAGTAAGAGTCGAGAACAGTAGAGAGTAAGAGCGTAGCCCGATAGAGGGTGTGTGTGTGGCGTGGAGCGGGTGTGGAGTCGGGGAGAGAGGTCGAGAAGAGTTGATTCGAGAATGTTCGAGAGAGTGTGAAAAAAGTTTAGTACGTGCGAGAGTATGTCTCATGGATCTCGTGTATATCCCAATTGTAAAACTTGTGGAGAATAAAATTCTATAAATTTGGGGGCTCAGCCGGGATATACGGAAAATTAACCGGAAGCTCTCGCAAGATACGCTGACGGAAGACGCTGACGGAAGACGCTGACGGAAGACGCTGACGGAAGACGCTGATAGAAGACGCTGATAGAAGACGCTGATAGAAGACGCAGAGAGAAGACGCTAAAACGACGATAGAAAGACGTGAGACGAGAAGACGTTAAGAGAAAGAGGAAGAACATACAATCCACGATGGGAAAATTAGGTCAAGCACCAGCAATTAACCAAAAAATTGGCACGGCGTCCAAGCCGGTAATAATCGCCATGCATAGATTCGTTTTTGAAGAAGACGGAGACAGAAATAACCGACGACGGTTACGCGAGTTCAACGGTTTTACGTTCAAGGATGATTCACCCGAATTCGCAGCTAAGATGCAGTATGCAGTACGCTTTACAATAGGAGATTTAATATCAATCTGCAACGTTCTGGGTCTCGAATATGCAGGAAACGCCGAGCAGTTAAGAGAAAGAATATTGAGAGCCTTAATGGATGTAGACGCCCTCAGTCCCACCGATGACGAGGACGACATGGCCGACGACGACGACGTGAAATACGAGGCTAGCGAGAACGAACTAGATGACGTGGGTGAAGCAGACGGCTACGACGAGGAAAACGAAGACGTTATAAGTCAGACCCAAAGATCGGATGCAAGATCGGAAAGAAGTGGCAGACTAAGAAATAAACATTTTGTGCTAAGTTATAGGGATGTCGAAGACTCAGTTCGTTCGTTTAACGGAACCGACTCATACCCGATCGAGCGATGGATAAGTGATTTCGAGGAAGCAGCTGTGATGTTTGGATGGAATGATTTGCAGAAGGTGGTGTTTGCGAAGAAATCTTTGAAAGGAGTCGCCAAACTATTTATACAAAGCGAAAGTGTTATTAAGACGTGGAAGAAGCTAAAGGATGCCTTGACGGAAGAATTTTCAACGAAGATTAACAGTGCACAATTACACAAAATGTTGGAAAGACGTAGGATGAAAAAAGAAGAGACAATCCAAGAGTATTTTTTTGCTATGAGAGAGCTAGCATCAAGAGGCTCGATAGAATCAGATGCATTGTTCGACTACGTGATAAACGGCATCAACGATGAAGTAACTAATAAGCAAATTTTGTACGGAGCAAAGACTGTCCGCGAATTTAAAGACAAGCTTGACACCTACGAGAAGATAAAGAAGAGCAGTTTAGACAAAACAACAAAACAAGCAAGGTCTCGAAACGAAATAAATAAACATGTTGGTAAGAAGTCCTCAGGAGAAGACGTTAAGAAGAAGACGCCAGACGATCAAGAAAGCGGATCACAAATACGTTGTTATAACTGTGGTATGAATGGACACCACGCCAAGAATTGCGATAAGAAGTCCTTAGGAAAGAAATGCTTTAGCTGCAACAAATTTGGACACGAAGCAAAAGACTGCGAGGATAAAAAGAAGAATAAAGCTGAATCGGAAGCGGTTAACTTGGTAGATGTATCTCCAATGAATGTATGCAAGAGTATTGTTATAAATGACGTAAGTTTTCAAGCGTTATTGGATACGGGTAATGCAGTTAGTTTACTTAGAGAAGACGCGTTTAGAAAATTAGGAAAGTACACACTTGTTCAGTCGTCACGTACATTTTCCGGTTTCGGAGGCGGAGAGTCAAAGACGCTAGGATATTTTCAAACTATTGTATTTATCGATGGAGAAGATTATCCTTTGACGTTATATGTGGTACCTCATAAGTCTGCAAACATGGAAGCAGTTATAGGTAGAGATATATTAGAACAAGCCGATGTAAGTTTTGGACGTAAAGGTGTGATAATTTTTAAAAAATCGGTAATAAATTTTCTGGCGCAGATTAACATTACAGAAGAATCGCGAGTAGATGTTGAACATATTCCTGACATAGAAATAAGAAATCGAGTTAAAGATTTAATATACGAATATAAACCAAAAAAACATGATTGTAAGACTACAGGAATTAATCTCAAGATAACGCTAAAGAATGAAAATCCGATTTATCAAAGACCACGTAGATTAGCGATTCCGGAAAAGAAAATAGTAGAAAAACAAGTACAAGAATGGATTGAAGAAGGTATTGTTGAACCATGTTCTTCGGAATATGCAAGCCCGGTAGTCGTAGTTAGAAAAAAAGACGGCTCGCCACGAGTTTGTATTGACTATCGACCACTCAATCGAATTATAGAACGCGATAGACATCCGTTGCCATTAATAGAAGATGAGATAGACAAATTAAAAGACGCGCGAATATTTTGCACACTCGACCTTAGGAACGCATTTTTTTATGTGGAAGTAGATAAAGAAAGTCGCAAATACACAGCATTTGTCACACATGAAGGTCAATATCAATTTTTAAGAGCTCCTTTTGGTTTGTCTAATTCTCCCCCTGTATTCCAGAGGTTTGTCATCTATATATTTAGACCATTGGTTAATGCCGGAATAATGACGATATATTTAGACGATGTTATTATTTTAGCCATAAATTATATTCAGGCTATGGAAAGATTAAAGACTGTATTAGAGGTAGCCAGTGATTATGGATTAGAGTTAAATGTTAAGAAATGTAAATTTATGAAGACGCGTATAGAATTTTTAGGGCAGATCATAGAAAATGGAACAGTGTCTCCATCCCCAGAAAAAATAAAAGCGGTAATAGGATTCCCGGAGCCGACGACGATCAAGCAAGTTCAGAGTTTCCTGGGCTTCACGGGATATTTCCGAAAGTTCATCAGAAGATATTCAATGATTGCAAAGCCGCTGAGCGACCTACTGCGTAAGGAGAGAGATTTTCAATTTGAAGAAGCGGAAAAAAACGCCTTTAACGAGTTAAAGCAGATATTAAGTAAAGAACCTGTCTTACAAATATTTGATCCGACGTTAGAGACAGAAGTACATACAGACGCTTGCCAGGATGGAATAGGCGCAATCTTATTGCAACGATCAAAGACAGATGATAGATGGCATCCCGTTCAATACATGAGTCGTAAATCATCACCAGCTGAGAGAAAATACAGAAGTTACGATTTAGAGGTATTAGCCGTTGTTGAAGCTTTAGAGAAGTTCCGTATATACCTGCTCGGATTGAAATTCAAGATAATAACAGATTGTGCAGCCTTCACACAAACGATGCAAAAAAAGGAAGTATCGCCGAAAATCTGGCGATGAGTTGAAAAACTAGAAGATTATGATTATGTACTAGAGCACCGACCAGGTACCCGAATGCAGCATGTGGACGCGTTAAGCAGGAATGCCGTTATGACGATAACCGAAGATAGTGTACTAGCGAAGATAAAAGCTGCTCAGATGGAAGATCCTAGATTAAACTCGTTGATGAAGGAACCAGAATCAGAACTGAGTGACGGTTATACTTTAATCGGAGGAACACTTCACAAATTCATGGACGGAAGGGACTTACTGGTTGTTCCAGATCTCATGCAAAACGAAATAATACGAGCGATTCACAACAAGGGTCATCTTTCAGCTAAGAGAACCGAAGATATAATACAGAGAGAATATTTTATATCGGACTTAAGAAGAAAATCGAAAATAACATAACAAATTGTATTCCATGCATTCTAGCTAATTGAAAGGCTGGCAAACAGGAAGGTCAACTCCATCCACTACCTAAAGGAGACGTCCCTTTGCACACCTACCATGTGGACCATCTAGGCCCCTTGGAATCTACGAGCAAGAGTTATAATCACATTTTAGTTGTCATCGACAGCTTCACGAAATTTACTTGGCTATATCCAACCAAGAGCACGACGTCAGGAGAAGTAATTAAGAAGTTAGAGCTACAACAACAGGTGTTCGGAAATCCAGCATGCATCATCTCGGATAGAGGAACTGCCTTTTCGTCGAAAGAATTTAACGACTATTGTGATGCAGAAGGAATAAGACATATATCAATCACGACGGGTTTGCCTAGAGCCAACGGACAAGCAGAGAGGATTAATAGAACGATAATTCCGATACTTACCAAGTTGTCATTGGAAGATCCGACCAAATGGTATCGATATGTTGGTCAACTTCAGTACGTCTTGAATTCTACCTTTCAAAGGAGTATTGGCTTAACACCATTCGAGCTGTTAACCGGCGTAAAAATGAGGTGCAAGGAAGATCTACATTTAAAAGAGATGTTGGAGCAAGCTTGGCAAGAGTATTTCGAAGATGAACGCATTGGTCTACGGACAAAGGCTAAAAACCAAATATTGAAGACGCAACAGGAGAATTGCAAAACTTTCAACAAAGGTCGTAAACCACCACGGAAATACAAAGTCGGTGAGCTGGTTGCGATTAAACGAACACAGATGTCCCCAGGGCGAAAGCTACGCGCAAAATATTTAGGTCCTTATAGCGTCGTTAGGGCTAAAAATAATGATACTTATGATGTAAAGCGAGCTGTTCCAGGAGAAGGACCCGGCATCACGAGCACGTGTGCCGAATTTATGAAGCCGTGGTTAACCGTAAAATAACCATTCGAGGCGAATAGTTAGTCAGATATGGCCGAATGTAGGATTAGGATAAGATATAAGATTTAGTTTATTTTAGTGTTATTCTTTATGTTTTCTTTTAATTTGAATTAACCGCGGAAGAGTAAGAGTCGAGAACAGTAGAGAGTAAGAGCGTAGCCCGATAGAGGGTGTGTGTGTGGCGTGGAGCGGGTGTGGAGTCGGGGAGAGAGGTCGAGAAGAGTTGATTCGAGAATGTTCGAGAGAGTGTGAAAAAAATTTAGTACGTGCGAGAGTATGTCTCATGGATCTCGTGTATATCCCAATTGTAAAACTTGTGGAGAATAAAATCCTATATATTTATTATTTGCTATAAGAATTAATATTGTTCGCTCGGCGTTTTGCTCTTATTTGCCTTAAGTTTCAAAATGATTGTACATCTGGACAGCGTTATTCGTTGACTTAGGATAAATCTTCTTCTCATAAAAAAAAAAAATTTTTTTATTTTTTAATATTTTATTTTTAAATAATATTTTTAATGTATTTTCTTTTAAGTACGAGATTATTTAAATATCTAATTGTTACAGTAAATTTCTTTTAAAAAATTTATTACTTCTGAGTAACTAAGCAAAACTCGAAGAAAGATTCAATAACTGCTTTGTCATATAATTTAATTTAAGTTAACGCAGACATCTAACGAAACGGATTGTTTAGAAAATAATTTTTGTATTGTAAAATACACAGTATAATTTTTTGTATTTGTTTAAATTTTCATATGTTGATAATGGTTATGTCTTGGCAAAAGCTTTATCCGTTATCCAAATTTTCTACAAGGAGGTACTTTTGACAGGAGTAACAAGTGACTTTTAATGCAAGAAAAAATTATTTCTATTATTACAATGCGCGCGGCGGAGCGCTCACGTACATACACTATCAAGCGCGCGGCTCACCGACATGCGCCCGGCTAAAGAACGGCGCTGTTTGGACATCACCTTACTTAATAATTACTGCTCTGTTAAGCATTATAGAAAAAAAATGGTTCAGGACTTTTCAACTCAGTTTTTGACAAGAAACACCGCTATGTAGTTAGTGGGCGGTCTTTTAGTAACACTTTGTATATATGTATAATAGTAATATACAGGGTATTTTGTTTTAATTTTCCCAGGCAAATATCTCGAAAAATATGGAAAATACGGAAAAACGTTTCAGACAAAAGTCGTATGGTTTCAAGAGGGTCATAAGATGGCAATGATTTGACCGTGGATGGTCGTTTGAAGGTTACGTGAACGTGTCCTTCAGTTTCTTAAATGGAACTCCCTATATTGTAGTATATATCGTTTCAAAGGGCATGAAATACAAAAAATTTTGATACAAACCAGAGGTTGATATGTTGACCCGTTCAGGAGTTATTTAGGGTCAAAAATTAGCTTTTTCGAAATTTGACCCTAAATAACTTCCAAACGGATCAACGTATCGATCTCTGGTTTGGGCCAAAATTTTTCTTATTTTGTGCCCTTTCAAACGATATACTACAATATGTATAGGAGGTTCCATTTAAGAAATTGAAAGTAACGTTCACGTAACTTTCAAACGACCATCCAAGGTCAAATCATTGCCATCATCTTATGTCTCCCTTGAAACGGTACAACTTTTGTCTGAAACGTTTTTCCATATCTTTCATGTTTTTCGAGATATTTGCCTGAGGCATTTAAATGGAACACCCTGTATATATGGAGGGGTTAAAGCCATAGCAGTGTGTCACTTTTTTTGACCACTTTTTCTTTCTTTTTCTTTCAACATATCTGCATGTGTAGACTGCACCTATGAATTCAACTCGATAGGTTAAAAAAAGTGACTTACACCACTATAGCTTTAACCCCTCCATATATGTATATGTGTGTGTGTGTATATATATATATATATATATATATATATATATATATATATATATATATACATAATTTTTCGCTATATTTTACCAAAAAAGCACCACACAGGAAATTTATGCAACTTCACAGCCGTGTAACACGGAAACTAGGCTTTAGTGGATATATATTCCTATACTCAAATTATTTATATCAACCCTCCCTACAAGCACACAAAGTCTGTCCGTATTATGTCCGCTGAAGTCTCGTTTCTGTGTTACACGGCTGTGAAGTTGCATAAATTTCCTGTGTAAAGTCCTTTTTTGGTAAAAGATAGCGAAAAATTTTATTTGAGAAAGCTAAAATAAAAAGCAGACGTATACCAAATTTTGAATCAATCGGCCTACTTTAACTTTGATGTTACTTTGCACTTACTAACCGAACCAAAGTTATGAATAAGAATAAAGTACTCTCAAATGTGTAGGGGAGACCGGGGCTAAACAGTCAACGGGGTAAAAGTGTCAAATCAAATATCTCGGAACCTGTATATTGTGCGAACTCGCTATTAACATTGTAAACGCGTCTTATGGTACCCATGGGACCAACGGAGTTTCGGCAGGTTACCTGCCATGTTATGATTTTTACGAGGGCAAACGTGTTTTCGGAAGGTGAAAGTGAAATTTTCTGCGCATGGAAATTGTGTAATATCTGCAATAATATTTGCTCTCCAAATCTCCAGGTACGTGATTATAAAGAGTAATGCATGCTGAACACGAATCCAGTGTAGTTTTTTCATTATCGTTCATGTCTAATATTTCGTGGGCGATGAAACCTGAAACTTGTGTTTGGGGCAAATCGGTCAGTAAGCACCCGGGGAAAATGTGGCAGTCTCGTCACTGTGGCGCGCCGGGCGCACGACTTCAGTTCACGGCGATTTTAGGTTAGGTTTCCCTGTGTTAGGTTGCACGTGCGTTATTGTTAGTCCTACAATGCAGGGAAATGGTACGCACGTATCGTCGCAAAACGACTGCCGTCGACGAGGAGAAACTGAAGAAGGCAGTTCTTGCGGTGAAAATAGATAAAATGAGCGTTTCCGCAGCCGCAAAACAATTCGATGTCCGGAGAACCACGTTGAACGACTGGTTGAAAAAGAACAACGAGGAGATAGAACACTTGGATGACGTGGTCGTACTATATATAAAGGACGCTTCTCGGTGAGTACTTAACGATTATTAATTTTTAAAAGCATGCACTCTGCTCAGCAAAGTTCATATTCATGCAACGTCTTAATTTCAAATGTAGGTTATGGACTCTGAAACTGAAAAGACTAGTGGAATACTTAATACATTGCAACGATATGTACTTTGGGCTATCTGCGAAGAAAACCCGTGGTTTAGCCTTTGATTTAGCCAAAAAATTGAATGTGAAGGTACCAGCATCGTGGGAAGCCGCTCGCATGGCCGGTGAAGATTGGCTAAGCAGCTTTCTCAAACGTCATCCAATATTATCCATACGCAAACCAGAAGCGACAAGTTTAGCACATGTTACCAGTTATTTCAGTGATTTCAATCGAACAAATGTAGAAAGGTTCTTTGCGCTGCTAAAATCTGTGATGGATAAATATTATTTCCCAGCTCACTGCATATGGAATATGGATGAGACGGGAATAACAACCGTTCAGACACCGAATAGAGTCATCGGGCGTCGAGGAGTGAAACAAATCGGGCGAAAGAGGAAGACTTCTGCGGAAAGAGGAATTCTCGGAATCTTCGGAATTCTCGTAACTTTGGCGATGGCGGTGTCAGCGACCGGGCGTTTTCTACCTTCATTTTTTATATTTTCTCGTAAAAATTTCGAGGACCATTTCCTTGAAGGCGGACCACCAGGCTGCACAGGTGAAGCGAATCCAAGTGGCTGGATGAACGAGGAGCATTTTGTCAAGTTTTTACAGTTCTTTCAGTCCCATGTGCGTGCTTCCATCGACGCCCCAGTTTTACTGATACTCGTCAATCACGAATCACATTTGTCCGTCGCTAGTCTCGACTATTGTAAAGCGAATGGAATCATTGTCCTATCATTACCGCCGCATTGCTCGCACAAGATACAACCGCTGGATCGCATCGTCTATGGCCCGTTAAAGGAAAGTGTACACGCACAGTGCGATAACTGGATGACGTCGAATCCTGGTAGGATAATGACGATATACGACATCTCCGGAATCGTGGCTAAGTCACTGCCACTTGCCGTAACGCATCAAAATATTGTGTCCGGGTTTGAATGCACTGGAATTACTCCATTCAACCCGGACATTTTCCAGGAATACGAATTTTTGCCGAGCAGTGTTACGGATAGAGAGATGCCTTCTACTTCCGCTCATCCCGAAGAGGTCAACCTCAACGCAGCCGACCCGGACACAGCCGATTCAGAGACAACCGAACCCGACGCAGCCGACCAGAACGAATTCGATCCCTCGGCTTCTTCCATGTCTCGTCCTGGTGATACACAGAACTTGAGCGCGACGCTTCAAAGTATTCGAGCATTTCCTAAAGCCGCTCCGAGGCAACAGACTCGTAAAGGACGAAAACGAAGAAAGAGCGCCATTCTTACTGACTCGCCTGAAATGGTGGAATTGGCGGCTGAGCAGGCGGAGTCCATGCGGAAAAAAAAAGATAAACCTCCTACGAGAAAGACATCAAAATTTACACCTGCCAATGCGCCGAGAAAGAGAGGCCGACCCAAAAAAATGCCATACAAACAGAACCGCAGCCTTCGACGAGCAGTGGGCGTAAATCCGAGGATAATACGTGCTGCGTGTGCTCTGAGAAGTTCACAGTAAAAAGAGCATACGGGAAAGAGTGCATTGCGTGCGAGCGTAGGGCACACAACACATGCGTGCGCTTGTCAGGATCTGTATTCACGTGCTTTAATTGTTTTTTGGAATAGAATAATGTCGCATAAAAATTTTAAATAAATTTTTATATTTTTCTCTGAAATAACAATTATTAAAATGTATCCTATCATTTTTCAGGATTAGATGGACGTATATGTATTGAAAATGCAGTGTGACTGATTTGCCCCGGGGGGGGGGGGGGGGGACAGTTCTACCCCGGCATTTTTGAGATTTCAATTTTTCCACCGTTGTCGTTTTTGCTCTATACCGGTTAAACAAAGCGACGTAGACAAAAATTTCCTACATAAATTTTGTAGCTGAAGGTTCACTTTTAAAAATGGTATACCACATTTAACTAAAATTATTTATTTTGTTGTTAAAAATCGGCACCGAAAAAAACCTGACCGATTAGCCCCGGTCTCCCCTATGTAAATAAACATGAAACTCCCAATGTTGTATTGTTTATTGCATGGGTTGCTCCCTAATATTTGTGATTTATGACATACCTGACTTTAATGCAAGAAAGCAAAAACATCAAATTAGGCCTATTAATTCAAAATTTCGTATACGCGCGGGCCTGATTTTTAATTTTGAACAGCCTTCTTAAATAAAATTTTTTGCTAACTTTTATCGAAGAGGCACTTCACCTACACAGGAAATTTAGGCAACTTCACAGCTGTGTAGCACGAGGCTTCAGCGGACATGCATTCCATACTCAAATTACTTATATTAATTCTCCTACAAGCACACAAAGTTTGTCCGTATCTTTTTGTAACACTCTGTATGTACACACATATGATTGTAGGCGATGTAAATAGAACTATGAGAGTAACTCCAGATCCAGTGCGTGCATCACGACTTCTTACAAATTCCAACAATTTTCAATCAAGTCGTAGATCTTCAGAAGATTCATTGGAAGACGCAGGATTAAACAGAGATATTAGGGTATATCTACAAATTTTTTCGTTTTGCCACTCAATTTTCAATGATACTAATACGTAGTATTTTTATATATTTATATATAGCTGGAATTAAAGGAATTTGAAGAAAAATTCAGGAAGGCAATGATAGCTAATGCTCAGCTAGACAATGAAAAATCATCATATGCCTATCAAGTTGACTTATTAAAGGATAAATTGGAAGAATTAGAAGAAACCACTGCGCAATTACGTAGAGAATTGAGAGAGAAAAATCGAGATGTTGAGCAGTTAAAACGGGTCAGTCAAAGACTGAAAGAAGATTTAGATATTTGTAAAGCGCAGTTACTAGAAAGAGATACACTTATACAAGTACGTATATTGAGTATGGCTCAAAATACTATATATATAATATTGTTTATGTGTGAAAAAATATTTTGTAATATAATTTTTATATAAGCTTAAAAATAAGAGTGCAATCCCACATAGAGGAAAAAGCGGAACGAAAAAGAAGCATAATGGGAGGTAATAACCAATCAGAACGTTTCTTCAAAAGACATATCGGTTCGGATTTTAAATGACTGGGTTCACCATGTATCAGAAAAGTCGGAAATACGTATAAGTACCAAAAGTTATTTTTTATTAATTATAGTTCATAGAAATGATTAATATTGTAAAAAATATCTATCTAAATATAATAAATAGAAAAATCCCATGGAGTATATTTTATCAAAAAACGAAGATAATTCAAAATTATTGAAAATTTTAGGTTAGAATTCTTTCCGTTTTTCCGCATAATATACTCCATGGGGAACCCAGTCATAAAAGCGGAACGGACTGAAGGGAGAGTATAACGAGTTAGATAAACATATGATTGTCTTTTAGAGAAACGTTCTGCAGATTTGGTTAATTCCCATTGCGCTTCTTTTCCGTTCTCCGCTTTTTCTTCTACGTGTTGGGATCTGACATGGGGGCGTGGCTTAACTCAATGGCGGCTCTATGTAGGCAATTTGGGTTAAGGTATTTTTTAAAGATTATGTTTATAAGTCTAATATATATATATATATTAGTGAAATATGCAAATGGGCAGGTACATCATTAACTTTTATATAAATATAATACAACTGACGATTCTATGACGTGCGAACCGGGAAGTAGTCTGCCTACATAGAGTAGTTCAATTTTCGGCCACCAGAGGTCATGGTGCTAAATGTCAGATCCCAATTGTATCCTAAATAAATTATAATTTAGGAAAACGGTTTAGTCATTGTTGACAATAAGGAAAGTGAAGATGAGGATAACGAAAATATTGAAAATGGATTATACCATAGAAAGAGGATACTAATCAGTACAGAAGCTGCAGAATTATTAGAAACGGCTGGTAAAGGTTCATTAGGTACATTAATTACTTGAGAAGTCAAGCACATTTATTACTGGACAAAATGTTACAATGTATATTTTTTAGATATTCGATTGAGAAAGTTTGCTTCGGAGAAAAAGGAATTGCAAGATGAAATTCGCCGTTTAAGATCGGAATTAGAAGAAACTAGGAATCGCGTGAGACCCGAAAAATCATCTGGCTCAATATTAGGTTAATATTTACATAGATTAATTTTAAACACCTAAATTATATGTGTAATTATCGATATAATTATCGATGTATTACAATATAAATACTATAATGTTGTTTTATTTATATTAATTGATGTATTTGTTGCAGGTTGTTTAACAGATAACGAAGATATTCAACGTGAAGCGAATAAATTATTGGCTGATTATAAATTTAAATTACAAAAAACGGAGCAAGATATGTCAATGCTGCAAGCAACAGTAGCTAGATTAGAAAGTCAAGTAATTCGTTATAAATCAGCTGCGGAAGCATCTGAAAAAGCAGAAGATGAATTGAAAGTAGAAAAAAGAAAGTTGCAAAGAGAAGTATGTGAATCGATTTTTATTGCAGATAAAAAAATCTGTACACTTATTATTATCAAAGCGACTTACCAAATTATAGATATACTTACGTTTGTTTAATGTTTTCATATTTTTAGGTAAGAGAAACACAAAGTCGTGTAGAGGAATTAGAAACAGCAAACTCTCATCTACAAAGGAGGTTGGATAAACTTAAAAACGCTAAATCAGCTCTTTTAAAAGAACTTTGACAGATTAATGTTTGCAGAGATGTACAATAAGTCTGTTACTTATATCCTGAAAAAATCGTGATCCGATATTGCCTCTATATTAATACCACTTAACATTTTGAATCTAATTTACAAGGGCAAAGATTACGTATTACCATTATTAACATTTTACACTGTAGCGACGTCATCTAGACATGAAATCACAAATAATTGCTGTGGAAAAGATCCCTACCTCTTACGTTTACCAAGTCTCTTTGATACCAACTTACTTTCACATTATTCTTTAATAGAATAATACGGCACTTTTTAATACATTTTACGTTAGATCAGAGCTGGGATTTAGTTGCACATTTCGGGCCGATTCCCGAGGCGACGCCTCCTATTCCCCCACTGCCGCTCGAGGCTCGGCAGCCGAGCCGCCGACAGCGCGCTTGACATTGTTTCTCAGGAGCGTCACGCGTGCTATACGTAGGATTGAACTACGATACATTTCCCCCGAACAATATTAAGTAGCTAGTTAGAACAGTCTTTTTTCAATAATTAATAATTGAAAATCTTTATATCATTATTATTATTAATATTCTATATATATATATTGTTGCTATTGAATTACATATTTAAATAAAACCTGTAATAATTATATAATATTTTATTTGGAACTCTTAGTTTGTGCGCTATACTTATAACAAAATTACATATTAGGCCATTTAGTTTCGCAATATATATAGAATACAATTGATTAAGAAATCGGTAAGCGTGGTGTGTGTAGAAATATGTACTATATATAATTATTATACAAATTATAATTAGGACAATAGTTTCATATTATAGTACATATAGTACATATTTCTACACACAGCACGCTTACCGATTTCTTAATCAATTGTATTCTATATATATTGCGAAAATAAATAGCCTAATATGTAATTTTGTTATAAGTATAGCGCACAAACTAGTTCCAAATAAAATATTATATAATTATCACAGGTTTTATTTAAATATGTAATTCAATAGCAACAATATATATATAGAATATTAATAATAATAATGATATAAAGATTTTAAATTAATAATTATTGAAAAAAAACTGTTCTAACTAGTTACTTAATATTGTTCGGGGGGAATGTATCGTAGTTCAATCCTACGTATAGCACGCGTGACGATCCTGAGAAACAATGTCAAGCGCGCTGTCGGCGGCTCGGCCGCCGAGCCTCGAGCAGCAGTGGGGGAATAGGAGGCGTCGCCTCGGGAATCGGCCCGAAATGTGCAACTAAATCCCAGCTCTGCGTTAGATTTTTGTATACATTTATAAGCAGTTGTAGAGCTAATTCTTGGTACTTTTATGTCAGTAATAAGTAATAAAATGTATTTGTTTTTGCCTTGTTACAATAAGTTTGTAAAAATTATTTTAAATTACTAATATATATTTTTAAAATCACGAAATATATTTATATATCATGATGAACATAATATGAACGTCGAATATTTTTTGCCATATTAAATTTAACAGAATAAAATATTTTAATTTATATATTCCTTTAACTATCCCTGTGATAAAAGCATAATAAATATTTTAATAGTACTATTAATCAAATTGCTGCATTCAATATGGATTAAAAATTGAATATTTTATAATTAAATTGTATCTAGAACTGACTTTTGTAACAAAATATTTGTACATGCCTTTATTCGGCAAACTAATGTGAAGTAATGTACGTAAGTAATATATGTTATACATGTATAATAGTGTGATCTTTGTACACATTTAAAATAAATTAAAAATGTATTGTTGACATTTTTTTATTAGTACACATTTTTTATATTATTTACAATAAAAACTTTCTGAAATCGATTTTACGGTAACTTCTATGAACTCAGTATTTGATTCAACTAGCAACACTGGTTGTCTGTGACATGACTTAAGAAGGTTCTACAGATAATGGATGTATCTAAAGATTGGAAAAAAAACTTCATGGACGTATAAATTGAGATGCGAGAAAAGTTGTAGAAAAATTTTAGCATCGGTTATCGTGTAAAAATTTGCGAAAATGAATTTTGAGATCACAGTTTTTAACATGAGCTCTTATGGCAGAGGGGTTCCTTGAGACAGGAAACGTGATATTAATTATATGAAGGCGGTCTACCAGAGTTTCAAAAAACGGAGCTCTTATAGATCTTAATCTAAGCTTTTTAGAAATATCGAGAAAAACAAGGGTTATCGTGTAAAATTTTGTGATATTGGCTATTGAAACAGGCCATATCACAGTTCACTTAGCGTGCTTCGAATAATAAGGGAAATTTGGCAACGTTGCAGCGACTGCACCCGCGCGGAAAGTGTACAGCACCTCAAACTTAAGCACCTAACCTTTACGAGCGCTTACGGAGGAGTACTCGCTCTAAAATTATGTGAAATACAAATTTTGAATCAATTAACAACTATCAATAAACAACAAAACATAAGTTATATCTTTATTTATCAGAAAACAAGGAATAAACTTTATCTATTAGTTTTTTTAATGTAGTGACTCGAATCTTGCCATCGATGCTCTCTCCAAACAAAACTCTGATACCATCATAACCATTTCTCATGAAAGCTTTTTCTAATATATTTCTGTTTATACCTGCTTTAGCCATTTTTTGAATTAAATTTGCAGAAATTTTGTTCCGATATACTCGTAGCGAAGCTTTTAATTTAACAAAGGTTAGCGGATATAATGGATTTTCTATTCTTTTCATCTATTATGTTTGTGACGCTCTTAGCAAACTTTTTTATCAGCAAATCATCTATTTTCAAATAATCGATATTTTTTTCAACATGATAACATCATTGACAGCATTGTGAAAATTCTCGTAATTTTTGGTGGGAAGGAAATCTTGTAAAAGAGTTTTTACCGAAAAGCTCTGTTTATTTTTTCGCCTCTAAAAATAAAAATTGACATATTTCCGTCAAAAATCAAGATTTTGGAAAAATTCAAACGCCATTTTGTTTTTCGTGAAAAGAGGAACAAATTTTCTCTTGTTCATTTTTTTATAGGATGTATAGTTTGATCGCTAGGGCAATTTAAACAAATAAATTGTTAATAACTTTTTATTGCATCGCCCTCAAATTGTACTTAAACCGAAAACCCCGGCAGAAGCTCTGCAATTCATGCTGAAGAATTCTATGTCCAAAAAATTATATACCGATATGCGATTAGAGTGCAAGTTATCTGGAGCAGACATTTGGCCAACGTATAATGTCGTGAGGGAAGCTAAATTACAATGTAGACCATCAAAAGAAGACATTGTTATAAGCGAGACGAAAGCAGATGTATCCCTCAAATCTCTATTAGAACATGTATAGCACGAAGACTAGTTAAATTGCAATACAATGTAATAGTTCAAGATATGCAAAATACTAGTGTTTCTGTTACGGAAGCCGTTTTAATATGTTCATGGGGATTTGATGGTAGCTCTGGTTACTCTGCTTATAAGCAATCATATGCATCTACAAATAGAAATCCAAATGAGGACGAAAACCTATTTGTTACTTCTATGATTCCGCTGCGATTGTCAACAAATAACATAATTTTGTGGAACAACTGTATCTCTCAATCTACAAGCTTTTGCAGACCTATTTCATTATTTTTTGTCCGGGAATCGCGGGACGTTTTAAAACAGAAAAGTGACATTGAGGAACAAATAAGAAATCTAAAAGTCGTAGAAATTAAACTCGATGATGTTTACTGTATTCGTATACATTTTTCCCTATTTTTAACATTAATAGATGGAAAGGTGTTGAATATTATCACGAACACTAAATCGATGCAGACTTGCCCAATTTGCCATACGACTTCTAAGCAATTTAATAATATTTCAAACATACATAAGCAGACAAATATCTTTTTACCTGATCCCAATTCGCTTCAGTATGGTATCAGTCCTCTTCATGCGTGGATAAGAATCTTTGAATGTGTTCTACATATTTCGTATAGACTAGATATAAAGGTCTGGTAAGTGAGAAAAGTAATGAACACAAAGCCTGTTCGGCGCTCACTTGTAAATATCGTAGTGTTTAGTCGCGTTATTAATTAGTCAAATAGTCATTAGTGTCGCGTTCCCAATTAGTTGGTAAGCATTATAGTTTAGTAGCAATTAGCATTAGTTTCATGTTACACGTCGGTAACATAGTTTTTCCCTAACGGTGGCTCGCGCGAAACGTTGGCGGATCGCGATCGTTATCTATTAATATTCGCGCGACTCATCCGACTCGTGCTGCCCGCCCGCGGGCGGCCTCCCCAATTACTGAGGGAAACGATACTCGCTCGCGCCGTACTTCACAGGAGCGCGAGCCGAAGAGTACCGAGGAACACTCTTCATTCGGAAGTAGTCACGCATACATAGACTCTTCACTCGGAAGCAGTCGAGTCGTCGCTATATAGCCAAGTCGTCTTCGACAAGTGCACAAGTCGTCGTCGACGAGTGTATTAAACCGTGCCGTGCCTTCGCCTGCCTGCTTGCTTGCCTGTCTGCCTGTTGCACGCTTGCCTTGCTCACCCTCGCCTGTCTGCCTGCTCCTCCCGCTACCACGGGGGACCGCCACGAGGAAGGACGAGAACTGCGGAGCGCATCCCCCAGGAGGGCGCCGGGGCACCGAAACGGTGAGTCGCACGCTTTGCTTTCGTTTCGTTTCGTTTTCGTACGTGCATAGTGCACTTTAATCGTTGTAAGGGGACCATACCCCCTCTGGTCCTTCGAGATCGTGTAAAAATATAATTGTCGCGAATCCAGGGACGGATTTACACCCCTCCCCCCTCCCGAGCAAAACCATTTTCACGAAACGGGAAAAGTTAGTTCAACAAATTCTTTGGGAAAAAATGGGTCTAATTGTGGATAAACCAAAAACCGGGGGCTATGGTACTACTAATGACGGAAATACGGCACGCCGAGCTTTCGAAAATCCAAATCTCCTTGCCCAATATCTTAACCTCAACTGTCAATTACTTTGTAACTTGAAGACAATCTTAGTCGCTTTATCGGGACCGTCCCGTTTGACCACGTTAATATTGACCATGGTCCCGATTGACTACGTTGATATTGACCACGTTGTAATTGACCATGTTGCGATTGACCACGTCGCGATTGACCTCGGTCCCGATTGACCACCGTCCCGATTGACCACGGTTCCGATTGACCACGGTCCCGATTAACCACCGTCCCGATTGACCACGGTCCCAATTGACCACCGCCCCGATTGACCACGGTCCCGATTGACCACCGTCCCGATTGACCACGGTCCCTATTGACCACGTTGAAATTGACCACGGTTCCGATTGAACACGGTCCCGATTGACCACGGTCCCTATTGACCACGGTCCCGAACTAACCTATATAGGTTAGTGACGCGCTTTAAACAATTAAATACTTTTAAAGCGCGTCACTAATCGTCAATCGGGACCGTGGTCAATCGGGACCGTGGTCAATCGGGACCGTGGTCAATCACAACGTCGTCAATTTCAACGTAGTCAATCGGGACCGTGGTCAATATCAACGTGGTCAAACGGGTGCCGCTCGATTCTTGCGGGGCTATATCGCTCGAGCCTAACCCAAACTCGGTGCATTTGGCGGCATGTAGCCACATGTAGCGGACGTGCAAAGGTTCATTGGTAGCAGTTTTGCCGGTTATAACGTCGTAATTGTTCTCACGTGCAGTGGCTTCAGCTTGGGTTCATTATATCTTGCAACGGACAACGAAAATCTACCAGTGAGTAATACAAATATTATTTTACCCTTTGTTATTTCGTATAAGAATGCATATCAGTCAGATGGACTAGAATCTTGCTTGAAGGTTAGGATGTAAAGGCAACACAGGCTGTGATCAATTTGGCGCTATAAATGCTTCGAAGCGTTAAGCTAGAATCACACAATGCAAGATTGTCATGCCTGCATTCTTGCACGCTGACTGACGCTGACCAATGCATTGAACGTTGCTCGTTTTGCTGTTTAAAACGTTAACTTTTCATCGTTGCAAGCTTCGTATAACTTTATGTGACGTTTTAAACAGCAAAACCGAGCAACGTTCTGTTGGGATAATGCATCTTTCCTTCTATAAATTCAGATTATTTTTAGTTTCTCGCGTTTTCTATTCCTAATACTAATTGTAAGTTTAAGTTGCGCGCGGTAAATTATAACTAGCGTTCCGACGCTCCACTTCCACGTGTGGCGCATACACAACAAGTCACTAGCCGACACCAGGCGGCGTGCCTTTTCGGCTAAAGCGGTAAATACCGCGGTATATATTTTGAATCGCTGTCTATCATCTCAAACAAATAAAACTACTCCCTTCGAATTGTGGTACAAGGAGAAACCCGAGTTATCTCACATAAGGATATTCGGAAGCGATGCCTACGCTCATATTTCGAAAGAACATCGCAAGAAATGGGATCCGAAGTCAAAAAGGCTAATTCTAGTCGGATATCAAGGTGAATCAACTAATTATCGGCTCTTTAATCCTACTGCTAAACAAATAATTGCAGCCAGAGATGTCGTTATAAATGAAGTGCCTGTCCAAGATGTCGATTGCGAGGAGAATAAGATTTCTATACCTGTAAACGATTATATAGAGAGTAATACAGACTTTGTTGAACAGCAGGCTGACCTTCACGGGGAACGACACCGAGTCGGATCGGATACTCCGATTGATGAGAACAGAGATGTCGATAACACAAATAAAAACGACAGATACAGCTTAAGAAAAAGAGACTCGATCAAACCACCATCGAGATACGAAGCGTCGATACGTACACCATCGAGATACGAAAATTTCGAGAATTGGAAATTAGCTATCCAAGAAGAACTTGATGCCCATACGAAGAATGGAACATGGACCATAGTTCCAATGCCACCCGACTGCAAACTAATAGGATGCAAGTGGGTATTTAAAATGAAGAAATCTCCCACAAATAAGAATATTTGATTTAAGGCTCGCTTATGTGCAAAGGGCTTCTCACAAAAAACCGGAACCGACTTTGGAGATATATTTTCACCCGTTGTTCGATATGATTCGATAAGAGTTCTACTAGCGATAGCCGCACGCGAAGATTTAGAGATTGGGCAGTTCGACATAAAAACCGCGTTTTTATACGGAGAGTTAGAAGAGGATATTTATATGCAAATACCAGATGGAGTCGAAACTGTAAGTAGCGGAATGGTCTACAAATTAAATCGATCTTTATACGGTCTGAAGCAAGCAGTCAGATGTTGGCACAAAAGATTTAAGAAAGCCTTAAAAGAGTTCAATTTCAAAGTAAGTGAAGCGGACCAATGCGTGTTTTATGGTCACTTCGACGGAGAGAATAGTTTACATCGGATTATACGTCGACGACGGTCTCATCCTAGCATCATCACGAAGATTATTAAACAAGGTGCTCGACGCCTTACGCGAAAGCTTCGAAATAACCGAAGGCAATGCTGAAATATTTGTCGGAATGGAAATCCAGCGTAATCGTACGAACAAGACCATCTTTATCCATCAACGTAATTACAGCAGATCGTATATTAACATATTTCGGTATGGATTAAGCGAAGCCTGTCTCTATTCCAGCCGATCTTCACACAATGTTGCATACAAGAGATAATAACGAAAATACTCTGAGCGATTTAATTCCATATCGAGAAGCCGTCGGCTCATTATTGTTCCTTGGCCACAGTATCAAGACCTGATATCTCTTACGCCGTCGGTTTTGTAAGTCGTTTCTTAAGTAAATATGATTTATCTTATTGGCACGCGGCACAAAGAATCTTGAAATATCTAGCAAAACCAAAGACTACGGGATTTTATATCAGGGAAATAGCGTAGACTGTTACGATCTAGTAGGGTATTCAGACTCAGATTTTGCCTCTAATTTGGACACTAGACGCTCAACAAGCGGTTATATATTTAAATTGGCAAATGGACCCGTAACTTGGAGATCCAAACGTCAAGACATTGTAAGTCTGAGGGTGACAGTACATGAAGCGCGGAAGCGCGGAAACGCGGAACAGAATAGTAACTAGATTCCGCGTTTCCGCGAATTGAGTCCCGCACGTTTGAACGGAAAAGCGGAATCCGCTATTATCGCGTGTATGTATGTACGTCGACGACGTCGACTCGGTCGACTGATGTAATAAATAAAAGATATTTGTGTAACAGAAAACAAGTTTATGATGACAGTTATCTCATAGTTATCTCTGCATATCTTGTCGGTTCATCCCTTGCTTGCATAAGATACTTCATAATAATTCATAATAATCATCAACATGATGTTTGGATACATAATATTATACTGGCACTTTTATATAATAATAAGTAATCGAAGTATGTAAAAGCTTTCTTTTTCAATCAGCTCCGAAATTTGATGGAGTATATACTGTATCCGCGTTGACAACGGATTTTGACGCGTTCGTTCCGCGAGTTTGTTTCTTCTTGTATTACATGGAGCACAATTTACGCGGAAAAGCGGAACAGTATAGTGACAAATAGACATTTGTATTCATTTCTTAAAATTGTGTTTACTTAATTCATTGCAATTTTTATTAATATGCTTATCTTTTCAACTTATCTATTGAACACAAGCATTTTAATCAATAAATACCGTCAAAAATTAATATTTTATAATTCTCCGTTCCGCTTTTCCGCTCAAAATATGCTCCATGTAATACAAGGCATTCAAAACAGACGGAACGGAACGCGGAAATCTAGTAAATTTTGTCTTCCGCGTTTCCGCGCTTCCGCGCTTCATGTACTGTCACCCTGAGTACAACGGAAGCGGAATATATCGCAGCTAGCCTAGCAAGTAGAGAAGTAATATGGTTAAAAAAACTTTTTTCAGATATTGGACATCAATATCCTGACTCAGCAATGCTACATATTGATAACGAAAGTGCAATAAAACTAATCAAAAATCCATGCACGAACAAAGCACATCAACGTCCAGTATCATTTTATTCGCGAAGTATTTGAAAATAAGTTGATAGATGTCATGTACATTCCTAGCGAAGATCAACTAACCGATGTATTCACAAAGGCTCTACCGCGCATTCACTTCGAAAAATTAAGATGTACAATTGGCGTTGTCGATCCCACACTCGCATAATATACTAGAAAACACTCAAAAAGGGGGAGTGTTGGGATAATGCATCTTTCCTTCTATAAATTCAGATTATTTTTAGTTTCTCGCGTTTCCTATTCCTAATACTAAGTTTAAGTTGCGCGCGGTAAATTATAACTAGCGTTCCGACGCTCCACTTCCACGTGTGGCGCATACACAACAAGTCACTAGCCGACACTAGGCGGCGTGCCTTTTCCGGTTACCAATCGACGCGCTCTCGATCGCCAGATACACACTGGGTGCTTTCCAATTGCAATATCCTTAGACACTTTCGTGCACACGGCGACACAAGTTGTGTTCCAATTGCCGTAATCGTCGACACAACGCTACACATCCGTACTCGCCCGAGAGCTACTAGTCGGCTGTGTAAGCTTGTATTCTCTAGTGACAATGAAATAGTTACTAGCCACGCACTATGGGACGTTTCGCCTGTTTTTTGGCCAAAATATCAAAGATTCGTTTTCATGAGATAAACGTTTGTATATTGGGGTTTTTGGGGTCGTTGATTTCGAATATGACATTAAAAATTAGAAATACAAATTGGCAAATCCAATATGGCGCCCAAAAATATTAACAATTACTTGTTTTGCATAAAAATTAAACCTGGGAGGTTTCTAAGAGGTTTTCGAGGTCGTTGATTTTGAATATAACTTTAAAAATTATAAATATAAAATGGCGGAATCAATATGGCGCAGAAAAATATAAAAAATTGCTTGTTTTGCATAAAAATGAAACCTGGGGGATTTCTAAGGGGTTTTCGAGGTAGCTGATTTTAAATATAACTTTAAAAATTATAAATACAAAATGGCGGATCCAATATGACGGCCGACAAAATTATAAAATTGTCGATCAAAACTTTAAATTGAAAATGACTGTTAAAACTTATTAATTAATAACGACTTATTCAATATTTTTGTTTTTTTATTTACTTTCATTTATTTTGATTTCAAATTAGAATTTAGCGAACTCAAAAACTCCTCGGACACCGCTTACGTTTTATTTTTATGCAAAAAAGCAGTTTTTTATATTTTTGGGCGTTATATTAGATCCGCCATTTTGTATTTCTAATTTTTAATGTCATATTCAAAATTAGCAACCTCAAGAACCCGTATATAACGTCCCACTGCACTGTGCACTGTGATATTGCTTAGCTTAATCACGAACTTGTTAAGAAAAAAATAGTCGATTGTCTGTACTTTAAAAAATTATATCTCCCGGATGCGGTTCTATGCGGTGATTTACGAAACGGTTTTAGGAAGAGTAGAGTCCCACCTAATATTCAAGCCAAAGATCGCCTTATTGTTTGTTATTCGGAAGTTCTAGTCTTTTAAATATCAGAAACTGATAAAATAATTACTTTTGTCTAATTCAAGTTTAAAGTTCTCTCCTCCAGAATGGCCAAAGCTTAATTTATTCTTATTATTTTCAAGCATTAACTTATGCTAAAAAAGTATTTCAAGCAGTGATTTGTACGTCTTTAACATTGGAGGAGAAAAAAAAGATCAAAGAAACAATAATCTTTCGTGATTTCAAGGTACATTTTTATACACTTTTGAACATAAAATGCGACCAAAAAAATACTTTGCGTGGAACAAATGGTCTTAAATTTTTCCCCGTGTCTCACTAATGTTTATAGAAACTTTTCCAATCGTTAAACATTACGAACTTCGACTTTGATTTTTGCTATTTTTGGCCAGAAAATAGGCGAAACGTCCCATAGTGCCACGGCGGCTATAAATGAGTGGCCGCGCATTTCTTTTTCTTTTTTTTATTCAAAAGGGTGGAAAAACTACAAATCAACGAAAATATCAAGAGTATCATTGAAGTAATAAGTAATTCGAATTATCTTGTATCACAATAATGAATAACCCTACCCAAAACCGTGCACAGCGTACACATTAGTACACACTTTGTTCCAATTGAGTCGTGCACATCGCTACACTTTGTGCCTTTCTGTGTTTGTTTGTGTTAGGATGTGTTAAACAATTGGAAAGCACCCATTGTCGAGCGTGTTACAATAAAGTTTTCGTTTGCAAAGAAGATACGTTCACACTGCATCTCCCGATCACCTGCGGTTCCTCAACACGTTCAATGCATTGGTCATCGTCAGTCAGTGTGCAAAGATACAGGCATGAAAACGTGCATCGTGTGATTTCAACTTTAGATTGACTAATCAGGACAAAAAAATCTACGCTTTCAAGTATTTGTAACTCCAAATGAACTGCAGCCACTAATTTCTATTAGTATATAACACTACTATATAATTTCTTATTTTACATACATAAAACGTAATTGTTATTTACCGCTCGCTAATTATTATGTACAAATTGATAGATATACTGAAGCATGTGCTAATAGCTAATATATAGGATGTATAATGAGAGCTATTAAATGATGTCATATTGTTACTATACATTTAACTATACTGTATGATAAACGTGACCGTATGATCAATTATTTGCTTTGTTTTATTGCATATTTCTTATATGATTTTTAGTTTATACCTACAACAATCGTCATATTGATTGGCGATAATGTCATCTTATCTTTTTTATTATTTTTTACTTTCTAGGAGCTCTACTAACCAAGTTTGACGTCGGTGATATTTCTGTGGCAGAGAAAAGTGCCTCAACGTGGCTGACCAATAGCTCATGGAGAAAGCAGGAAGATGGTTCTTGTGGGAAAAGGACTGAACGACATATCTCCGAGTCTTTAAGGGGGAAAAAGAGGTCATCAACATAATACGGCTAATTTTTAACTATTTCAAAGATTTTAGCTAGGTATGAGATTATATGTACTATACACATGTGTGTTTATATAATCACACATGTGTATATGTCTCTTTACACAAACCTAAGATGCAAAAATCTTTTTTAGTTTTTTTCTATGTGATTTCTAGATTTCCTTTATTTTTTTTATAAGAAAAGATAATTATTATCTGTTAAGTTTTGAAAGTTTGTTTAATTTTAGAGAGGCGGCAGCTAATATATAAATGATTTCAGTTATTCTTTTCTTGTCTAATTTTATTTTTACTGTAACTATTCATGCAAGATGATATATATGTATGTGAGTTGATTGTTCCATGTTAATAGTTTAACTTCATATGTATAAGGAGTACTAATACTATTAAGATTAAATAAACTTCCTTTTCTGAGAATTGTACTTTTTTGTACGTTAAAGAAAGTCAATTATTATCTATAAAATTTCGAAAAATATATATTTATAAAAGAATATATGGAGGGGTTAAAGCCATAGTGGTGTGTCAATTTTCTTGACCATTTTTTTTCTTCTTCTTTCAACATATCTGCATGTCTAGACTGCATCTATGAACTCAACTTGATAAGTTAAAAAAGTGACACCACTATGGCTTTAACCCCTCCTTATATAACTGGTAAAAGGTTTAATTTTGTATTTTCTTGTTTATTTCTATTTCTTATACACATTTTTTATTAGTATAAAACTTTCAAAAATTTTGAAGGAAAATATAGAAAATGCAAAAATAAATAGTATTTCCTATAATTTTGTTACCTACCTTTAGTTTAATTTAATCTAATAAACAATAAATAGATTTCTTGTAAATCGTGTTTACATATACATATTGGTAAAAGATAAGGCAATATATGTATAGGCTGGATCCCGTAAAGCGCATTATTATATGCATGCATTTTTCTATAGTAAACGTGACGTAGTATGCTATAGATATATGCACGCATATGCGCTTTACGAAACCCAGCTATTATAATGCTTCGATGTGGTATGTTGAATTCGCACTGTTTTTAATGTAAAAAATTATTTAAAATTTAGCTGTTTTTGATGTCGAAAATTACTTGAAATCGAGCTGATTTTGATATCGAAAATTTTTCGAAACCGAGCTGATTTCGGTATCGAAAATTTCTCGAAACCCGGACCGTCTAAATCTCGAGTTGATGTTGAATTTCGAGGACATATTTTCGATATTATTTTGATATCATTTCGACTTTTTATTTCTCACTGGGTAATAAGCCACACGTGGCTTGGGCGGTCTCACACTTTTCGATGGATTCTTGGATTTTTGGCTAACGGGTTATAATCCGGCCCTCGCCACACATAACGAGAACTGTAATCTCATTTTTGAGTGTTAATTTCTTCGGAAACGTGACAAGAGCTTGTTTCTGCTATATGTGGCCGGCTCCGGTCCCAACAGTCTTGTCTCCGATCCTGCTCTAGCGAGCTGGTCGGCGATTTCGTTACCTTTGATCCCCGGATGACCGGAAACCCACATTAAGGTGACACTATTGTTCTTCGCCAGCTCCTCCAGGGTGCAGCTACAGTCCCAGACCAGCCGTGAAGTAAAGTTCGGGGCACAGAGGGCCTCAAGCGCCGCCCGGCTATCCGAACAGATTCTGATACGCTCTCCCTTCCGCTTTCTCTCCAATAAGGTTTGGGCGCATCTCATAATGGCTACAGTCTCCGCTTGGAATACCGTAGCAAATTCACCGAGTGGGACACTTTCCTTAGTACCATCTCGGGGACAGTAGAGTCCCGCGCCAGAGCCAACACCTGTTCTGGAGCCATCCGTAAACCAGATGTCCCCATTCCAGGCATTCAGCCCTTTCGGGTCCTTCCACTCTTCGCGCTCAGGGAAGCACACCCTGTACTTCCTCTCAAAGACGCGGATTGCCGGCATTCTGTCTTGCCTTATTGTGAAAACGGGGCCAGCCAGAACCGTTCCTGGAATTCTTGTGTGTCTAGCACCAGCCTTCCATTTCAACTCGCATCTCAGACGGTAGGCCGCGGCCGCCGCCGCAGCCACCACCACCTGGTGCAGTGGCTCAATGACTAGTAGCACGCCTATCGCTGCCACCGGCGTGGTTCGCATCGCCCTTAGGGCCCTTCTTAAAATCAGAGCCCTGACGTGCTCCAGAGCCATTCTGGCGGTTTTCGTCTGCGTCCTAGGCCACCATACCACCGATGCGTACAGAAGCCTGGGCCGGAGAATCGCCGTGTAGATCCAATAGACCATCCTTGGTTTCAGACCCCATATCTGGCCGAAAGTTCGCCTACACGTCCAGAAGTAAGAGCAAATGCTCTTACAGCGATTCTCAAGGTGCTCTTTCCATGTCAGCTTCCTATCTAGGGTGACCCCCAGATATTTCACCGACTCGGTCGGAACATGTCTTGTTCCTCCCAAAATAGGCCCTTCCACAGGGCCCATTTTGTACCTGCGTGTGAATACCACGAGCCCAGTCTTCAGTGGGTTCACCGATAGACCGGTCCCGCGGCACCACTCCTCTACCACCTCTAGAGCTGCCTGTGTTAGCTCCAGAAGCGTCTCCAGGAAGGGTCCTCGCACAAGGATAGCCAAATCATCGGCATATCCCTGCGTAAAGAAGCCCCTATCGTTTAGTGTGCTGAGTAGCCGATCAGCTACCAGACACCACAAGAGCGGAGAAAGAACCCCCCCCTTGTGGGCAGCCTCTCTCCACCCATCCGCTGACTCTCACTGGTCCTGATGAGATTGTTACTCGCCGTCCAAGCATGCCCCTGATCCAATCAACGATCATCTCAGGGACACCCCTCCGAGCGGCCTCTTCACACACTACTTCGTGAGGAGTGTTGTTGAACGCACCCTCCACGTCCAAGAAGGCGCCCACCACAAAGCCCCGCTCCTCCAACTGCCCCTCGATAAACGACACGACAGAGTGGAGGGCGGTCTCACAAGGAAACCCACGGAGGTGTCCCACTCTGATCTTGATGAGCTTTATACATGTTGTTGTGTAGACAAAAATAAGAGATACGTCTTTTTTTATACGTGCCCATACGCATGTTTAGAGGGTGAACACCCCTTCGGAAAAAATCGATTTTTTTCTTTCGGGCCGAATATCTCCGAAACTATAAAAGATAGAAAAGTTTTCAAAAATGTAAATTAAATGGCTTTAAAAGTACTTTGAAATAATAACAAAATATTTTTTTTATTTCTTTTATTTTTTAACATACCCCCGCCACAATACATTTTTTTCAAAATTTTAAAATTTTTTAATCACCAAATAAGAGGTTGTTTTTTTACGAATTCAACCATGTATGATAAAGTTATGTTACGATAAACCATTTTTGAGAAATAATTATAAACGCCTCTGTACACACTTTATCCGTGTCCGCCTATGCGCTCGGTTCTTCATGCAACGCGTATAATGCTATAATTACTTGCGCATGGTGTAAAACATCTCTTTGTATACAACACTTGCACCCCCCCGCGCGTGTGTGTGTGTGTGTACACCATGTGGCTGCGACATATTTATCATCAAAAGTTATTTCGCATTTTCGTGTCCAAGTGAACAGGTCGCGCATTTTCGTGTCCAACTGCACAGGCCGCGCATTTTTGTGTCCAAGTAAACAGGTCGCGCATTTTCGTGTCCAAGTGAACAGGTCGCGTATTCTCGTGTCCAAGTGCACAGGTCGTTCATATTCGTGTCCAAGTGCACAAGTCGCGTATTCTCGTGTCCAACTGCACAGGCCGCGCATTTTCGTGTCCAAGTGAACATTTCGCGCATTCTCGTGTCCAAGTGCACAGGTCGCGTATTTTCGTGTCCAAATGAACGGTGTCCATATAAACGGTGTCCAATAGATCGTGTCCAAATGACCGTGTCCAAATAAACTGTGTCCAAATGTACCGTGTCCAAGTGCAGGCCTCTCCCTTAAATAGCCTCCCGCATCCCGCCAAACCTCTGACACAACCTCGGACCAGCCAAGGTTTTTGTATCAGTGAGATGGCTGTGTGCATTCCAGCTTGGCGCCTGGCGAGAACAGCCGAGGCTCCTTTGCTGTGGTGCAAGTTGATTTGGGTGAAGACCACTCCGGTCGGGCCCATTTAAAATCCGACCTTTGGGTTGGGCTCCCCCTTACACGTTGCCCCTCCCTCCTGGGACATCCCTCCCACCTTGAAGGTGACTTGGTCCATCCCGAGGTAAGGACACTGGATTCCGGGAGACCGAGAACCAGGTTCCTACCGTCGCCGGTAGCCCCTACGTTCTCAGCAAACACTTGCCAGCCCGCCGTGCAGAGCCCTGGATTTTGCCGCTCGAGCCGCACGAGGGCCGCAGCCGAGTCCTCAGGAGGTCCCGGGACCCAAACCACGGCCCTATACTGCTTCTGCAGCACCCCCGGGCCCACCACTTTGAGCCTGGCGCCTTCCCATGGCACGATGACGCCGATCCGGTCTTTCAACCATTTCCGCGCCACCGCGTCTGCGCATCTCACAATCGCCGCACCCGTCTTCAGATGGGTGCTGCGGAATCTGGGCACGGGACCCTCTTGGATCCCATCGATCTCCTTGGAGACCGCACCCCTCAACAGCGCTAACCGCTCCGCAGTCAGCACCACCTCGGGGTAGCCCTTTGCCACAATCACCCTCGTCAGGGGGTCGGTGACGTCGGCATAGGTCCCAGTTCCCTGGGCCCTTTGCTTCTTTTTCGCCCCTTCTGCCGATGGAGGGGTCTCATTGGAGCCCATCCGGCGCTTGTTACCGGAGTGCTCCGGAGGCCCCCCACTTGGCGTTTTGGGGGAAGCTGCAGAAGGCTCAGAGATCGGAGGGAGACCAGCTCTCTCCCTCTTCGCCTTAGCCTTCTTTCTCATTGCGCCACTGCGGTGCCTCCTGAGAGATCCCACAGTGTTCGCAGTCTCTTTAGATGAGGGGCTAGTGCTTTCCGAGCCCTTTAGGGCCCGTTCTGCCTCCACCGCCTCATCTACTTTTTTTCCGGAGTTCTCTATTGAGACCTCCATCGGGATGGTTTCAGAATTTTTGTTTGTAATTTCTATCTCCATTCTGTTCCCACGAGTAGCTAGGGAAAAGACAGCCCGCCAATGCAGAGCCCCGCATGCATGGGTAAGGCTAGATACTCTGGGGTTTCGCCCGGTTCCCCAGAGGCATCGTTCAAGACACTGCTCCCCCAGTGCCACGCAGCCTTCGCCACGATAGCTTCCAGCTTAGCTTGGGGAGTTGGTCCACGGCGGCGGCCTCCCCCACCCCACGCAGGGTTTTACACCTGGGAGGTCGGTTATAACCGCCGCTACCCGGGTGGTCCGCTCCACAGGCACGCGAGGGTTTAGGCCCGGGCCAGGGGCATTCCTCCCGGACGTCCTCCTATCCGCCACCTGGAGACGCGCCCGGTGGGCACTCAACCCAATGGGAAAATGTGGCCCGATCATATGCTATATAACATAAAATGGTGAGGTTGACGAAAGTTGACTGAAACCTGACGTTCAAAGTTGACGGAAAGTCGGCTTTTCGTCATGACGGGAAGTCGGCTTTTAGTCGGCGGTTTTTGAGACATTTGCCGACTTCAAGTCTACTTGAAGTCGACTTTTGTCCTTAAAAATGTCGACTTCTCTGCCAAGTCACTTTCGGTAAGAGTCGACTTTGTGCTCTTAGGCTGCGTTCGGGGAGCGCGCTATTAGCGTTATTTGCTTGTTCTATCCTTGTTTTACATTTAGTGAGCGATAAAGATAGAATGACGCTGTTAGCGCTAATAGCGTCTCCCCGAACGCGCCTTTAGGGTGGTGAATTTGTAGCTTCTGGACACGTATTATAAAACTTCGAAATGTGTTTCGATCTGAATGTTTCTAAATATAAATTTAGAAGATAATTAAACAATTTTGATCGGAATCCAAAAAGTTCCACAATACGTGCCTTGTACCCAGAATGTAAGTATAGTGACACTTGCCGTTAAACCGATGAATTCATGGCGATCCCAAATATGATCCCGTCGATTCTTAGGTCTCTTTCGGTGTAAACGCTTGATGATGACTAGATCTACTTTGGGTCACGGTATAGGTCAGTCCGCGATCAGGTCGCTGGGTGTAAACGTCCCAAGTAGAACATAAAACTCAAAATGACATCATAATGACATCACCTTAAAGTCATTTCGGAAAAAATCTTAATGACCTCATTCGATACATTTTTAGCGATGTTTCGGTGACTTCCCACACAACACGCATGTCTTAATGACGTAACGACGTCTTAAAAGAGACGTCTCTATGACTTTGTTAGAAATACGTCTATATTACGTCTTAGAAAAAACGTCTTTCAAACTTTGTTAGAAATACGTCTGTATGACGTCTTAGAAAAAATGGCTTTAAGACTTTGCTAGAACGGCGTATTTTCGATCGCATCATCCGACCGATAGATGGCTTTTGATGAGATCCGTTTCTCGTAAGAAAAATACGATGAGCAATGTTATATAAGTACGGCACAATTTGTATCAGTTATATCGTGGAGTCTATACTCTCTTATAATACAGTGGCATATACATATATACTTTTAGATTAATATATAATAGTATATTAATTGCTACAAGTACAACGCTAGCTCTTCTTTCGTATTTTTCTTAATTATAGCCAGACAACATGCATGTCTATAAAAAAAGTTTAAAAAACGTCTTAAAATAATGTCTAATCTACATCCTAATGCATTGTATTAAAGACGTCGTAAATAGTGACATAAGACGTCCCAAGGACGTTTAAACTACGTCTTTCTGAAATCTTTTTAAGACGTCTAGGGATTTTTATGACGTTGTTTAGACGTCTTTAAGACGTCAAAATGTTATCTGGGTTATTTTTGATATCATATTGATTTTAATGTGACTCCCAGAAAAAAGAATATTACACAAAATTAAATGGTAGAAACTTTATTTTATCATAAATTATTGTTATAAAAGTAATAAATTTCATTGCACAAATGGCACTTTCCCAAGAAGAACAAAAAGTGAAATTAATATTATTTTGATTGTTCTGTTCTCCTTGGGTTTACATCCAATGCTAAAAAATAAACTTGTTATATTAATAGATATTTATTATTAAAAACGACACAAATATTAATCAAAACTTTTTTATAATTAAAAAAGAAACAAAAATACAATTTTTTATAAAGTAACATCTCTTGACGTTATAGTAAATATAAAGCTTATAATACAGAAATGTATAACACATAAATATATAATGCGGAAACCAGAAAAAAGACGCAAATCTATAAAACGGAAATCTATATTATTTGAAAAAAATATTGTTACGGAAATCGATATCATTTGAAAAATGGAAATTAATCAAAACAAAAATCTATATCATTTAAAAAAAATATCGTAATATTGTTTTATCTTGTATCTTTTTTTGCTTTGCTTCGTAAAGCAAAGTAAAACAAGAAGCCGTCTTGTAGAATACACATATGAAGTGACATCAGATAAACAAATATCATCGATGCATGTTCCCAGCAAACACCAAGTTCATGTTACTTACATGTTGGTTGTAATTTCCTACTCAACAATGTAAATGTTATATAACACACGTGTTATATAACACACGTGTTATATAACACACGTGTTATATAACACACGTGTTATATAACACACGTGTTATATAACATTTACATTGTTGAGTAGGAAATTACAACTAACATGTAAGTAACATGAACTTGGTGTTTGCTGGGTTATCACAATGTGTCGATGTAATCGGTTTACCTAATGTCATATAAGCATTAGTATAATATGAGATAGAAACAATGGAAGCATGATATCGCACAAGTTTTTTGAATGAGTCAGATCCCAATGTGCGTCACTAAAAAATAATTACTAGTTCTAAGGAATTTGCACGACTAGATTTTCCTCTGATTACTTGTGTGGAACCAACGTGACATTTTTTTCTCCGCCTGTACCAAATTTCTATCAGGGAATACCTTTAAAACAGCACCTATATATACAAAATAGAGATCAGTGTATTTACTTGAAAATAAGAAATATTGTTTGTAAAGTGCTAAATTAAAACTTACAAATGATTGCTTCATGAAGCTTCGTATTTTGGAACTTGAGCTTCACTGAACCTGACCCTACATAATTTACCATGCAAGCCAAAGAATTTGTAATAACTTTTGGCAGAATACGGCCGACAGCTGTATATTCGTCGGTCCGTTCATCAACTTTCATTAATTTACCAAAATAATCTATCTGAAGAAGAAGAGAATTTTAACTGTAGATAATACAAACTGTATACATATTCGACTATTGAATAATTGATTTATTAAGTTTAACTTGCAAACCAACTATGACACTACTACAATACGAATAAAACTATACTTACTACAGGGTAAATGTTATCATCAGATATAAGAAACCTTTGAAATTCTTCAAAGGCATTTTCATCATTTAAGGGGAGTGCAGGAAGTCCTTTCGGTTTCATTACTTTTTCTTCTTTTGGAGCTAACTTGCGATAAATCCTATGAAGCATCAGATTTCCATATTCAATTTTTCCATTCAATTTCTCTTGTCTATCCACCAAAATTTGAAGAACAGCAGCAACATGAGGATCTGAAATAAAGTAATTGTAAACGTAAGAGTGGGTCGCTCCCAACGTTTGAATTTCCCGCGCTTCCCACGTTAGAGAGTGCAACGCCACCGCGGCGCTCCGCGCTTGCGCGCCTCGCGCCCGACCGACACCAGCGCTTCGCGTAACAACCCCAGCGACGCCCTGAGCGGCCATTGGCTGATTCATATTAATTGGTGGCGCGCATATATCCAAAGTGCATACCGGGAGCAACGGCTACGCAGGTCTTATCCATCCGACCATAGTTGCGGTAACATCTCGCTGTAGAGCTCGCGAATAAAGAAGTCTTTGTTATATTTAACCGAGGGTGTGTTCACTGATTCCCGGCCACCGCCTCCTATCCCGACATCACCTACGAGACCTGGTCATCGCCCGCGGATCTCTAATTAACCTGCGGCTGACCGCAAGCGTCTTACAGCTTCAGAAGTGGGATCAGTGCCTCGTGCCTTCCGGAATTTTCCACCTCGCGTTCCAGAGACCTCCTATAACAACGTCCCGAGGATTCCTGTGTCCCTTCCCAGTTTACCCGGGAAGTGAACGTTCTCGTGTACGCTCATATATACGCCGAGTGATATTTGGTTTATCTGGCACCCGCAACGGGCCCAGTTTTGCTCGAGTGGAATTCGCCGTTCCCTCGAGTCACGTAACGACATTCGTGCTTCTTTGTGCGCGATACACATAAAAGCTTGTGCAACGGCTTCGCGCTTCTTTGTGCACAACGCATTACTCGAGCATCCACGCAACGGAATTCGTGCTTCTTTGTGCGTGTGATATCGGTCCACCCGTGTGCCCACGCAACGGCATTCGTGCTTCTTTGTGCGTGCGACAACGGTTCATCCGGATTCCTTTGGTTTTCGGTTTTCTTACAAGTCGCGTAACGACATTCGTGTCTCTCTGTGCGCGATAAACATTCAAAGCGTATGCAACGGCCTTGCGTCTTTTTGTGCATCACGCGGATACCCGTGTATCCACGCAACGGCATTCGTGCTTCTTTGTGCGCGCGATAACGGTCCACTCGAATATCCGTGCAACGACGCAATCGTCTCATTGTGCACGCGATATCGTTTCAACCGGCAATTTTGTAAACCCGGTCCAAGAAGCGTACGCGCAACGGCTTCACCGCTTCTTTGTGCGCGGCACGTGTTTTTGAACATTTGTTAAAGCCGCATAGACATTCGTGCGCGAATAGCGGTTCACCCGGCATCTTTCCGGTACCGGTCAACGCAAGAGGAAACATCTTTCCCGCGTTTACGCATAATTAAACATTGCATTTCGCATATTTCTTTGTCCGCGAGTGACGCCATATTGCATCAGTTCACCGCGTGATCGGAATTTTCCGACGCCATATTGGACCACGCATCCGCGTCGCGTCTCCTCTGTAATTTTCCACCGCCATATTGGTGCGAGTTCAAGATGTTGCCCCGCAAGCAGTTCGACGCTTTCACATTGGCGCGTCTTCAGGAGGAGCTACGAAAATTGAATTATACGCAGATTCCGGAAACAAGAGAACTATGTATAGACCTGATGCTAGAAAAATGGGAAGAAAAGAGAGTGAGAGCTAGAATGGAAACGATAGCCAGCAGTGTTGCGAGCCTCGAGGATGCGTTCGGATCGTCAACGCCGCTAAGAGCACCGACATCACGACCTTCCTCACCGCAGAGACAGCCTGGTGAAGAACCACCTCAAGCCTCACAGCCCGCACAGCCTGAAGGGACAGACACACCACCCATTGTGTTGAGTTCAGTAGAAGTTGTCAAACAACTATGTGATCTGATAAGCCATCAGACAAAGATACAACAGGCGCAAGACAAAATGCACCAAGACATGGTCGAGAGATTGCTTACACACATAGAGACCGACACTCGTCGACGTGTAACCAGCGAAACGCCGCAAAGCATCAATTCTCAAGCATCAGAATTTACCACGATGACGACCAATGCATCGAGATTTTTAATTTCACAAATCCCCACGTTTGGAGGGACGGAAGACGAGAACGTCAAAACATGGATCGATCGGTTAGAGGGCATAGCGGAGGATTACGGTCTGCCGCAGGTGGCCATGTTATCTGTCGCCACCGCCAAGCTAACGAAAAGGGCACAAAAATGGTTTGGACTGAGCCCACGTACAGTCAGCAGATCCTGGACGGACTTCAGACAAGCTATCATCAGACACTTCAAGAGACGAGTTATTTTTACGGACGTGATGAAGAAAGCTCATGCACGCAAATGGCTTCATTATAAGAAAAGTTTCCAAGAATATGCCATGGATGTTATTACTATCCTGCAACCGCTTAATTTAAGCGAGGAAAACATCCGTCACTGTATCAACAGTGGGATACCAGATATGTCTATCAAAGCAGCAGCAGCGTCCATTAAAGTTGACTCACTGGATGATTATTTGGAGCAGATGCATCATGTTACGCTCACTTGTCGTCCACACGGTCAGAAGAAGTCACCAACATTCAAAACCAAGTTTTCTAAATCAGACAAATATGACAAGTCCAAATCAGATAAGTCATCACAACAAGAGTCTTCGGTCAGGGATCAACCCCAGAAGGAGGGGAAAGACAGCTTTTGCTCTTATTGCAAACTCAAAGGTCACACACGAGAAGAGTGTCGTAAGCTGAAGAGGAGAGAGCAGTCAGCCAAGCCGACGTTTACGAGTACAACGAGTACACCAGTCGCCACCGTCATAGAGACACCAGCCGCCGACGTTGACCCATCCAAGTTAGACCGAGTAGCGTTCGTGCGAGAAAATGCTAATGAGATAGTTACTAATAGCAACATTCTTAAGGTAACAAATATTAATAATCTGTCATGCGATTCTACCGCGTTGTTGGACACAGGTAGTCCTATTTCCTTTATTTCATTGTCAGCATTTGCAAAATTTTTTCCAAGTGATTTGATTTTGAACCCAGTTAGTTCCTACAAAGCGGTTAACGATACACCGATTAAAATTAAGGGTAGCATAGATTCTACCATTAAGCTCAAATTATTGTCAAATGTCACCAATCCAATTAAGTTTCACGTACTTGATGACAAGTCTTTATCAGTCGATATTATCATCGGTTGTGATTTCATAATGAAACATAAAATTGTTGTTACAATAAATCCGTCGTTAAAAGAGTGCGACGAAAGAGTCAAATTGTTCTCAGAAATAGCGTCTGTACGAGCTACAGAAGAGTGTAACAAACAATCTGACGCAATGTTAAAAAATGTTCAAGTTGATTTTGAGTCAGCAAAAAGCGAGTTAATGTCAGTCATTCAAGAAGTTGAAAACACTAAGGTCCCCTTAGCGGAAGATAATTTTTTTGTACAAGTCAAACTGAAAGATGATTCTGTATACGCGTATGCACCCAGAAGATTAGCCTGGTCAGAACGCGAAAAAATCCAACAAATAATAGACGATTTCTTAGCGAGAGGTATTATTAAAGAAAGCGAATTTCCATATTGTGCTAGAATCGTTCCGGTCAAAAAGAAAGACGGTTCACTTCGTTTATGCGTTGATTTAAGACCATTAAATGAAAGAGTTCACAGAGAACATTCACCTTTCCCGTTAATCAAAGATAATCTATCAAGATTACACGGCAAAAAAATTTTTACAGTTTTAGATTTGAAAGACAGTTTCTATCTGATTAAAGTTCATCCAGATTCAACAAAATATTTTTCATTTGCGACCCCAGATGGTCAATACGAATTTATAAGGTTACCTTTCGGATATTGTGAAGCTCCGAAAAAGTTTCAAAAAAGGTTAATTCAATTATTGAAGAAATGGATAAATCAAGGTTCAGTTTTTGTTTATATTGACGACATATTAATTGCCACAGAGTCAGTGGAAGAGAATTTACGAATTTTGAAAAAGATACTAATTGTTCTCAAGCAATATCAATTTACAGTCAATTGGAAGAAGTGCAAATTTCTTAAAAAGTGTTTAAATATTGAAAGAGAGAGAGAGAGAGAGTCGAGTAATCGAAACTATATCAAAAAGTCGAGCGAGAGTACGAGCGAGTATTATGCGAGGCATTCCTATTCATTGAAGTTGCGTACGCGCAAACATACGTTATTCTCTTTCAACCGGCATGGTCTGAACGATCGCGCGAGTCTCGATCTTCATCTTCCTCTGAAGCTTCGCTATGACGACGCAGATATTGATTAATTAGTATTCATTTTTCTGGTGCTTTTTTATTCTAAAAAAGTATTCAGTACTTATCGGATGTGAAAACGCATGCTGTGACGAGATACAAATAATTACGAGATACCTACTAAGAAACGATTACAACTCATTGGAAAGGATTGGAAACGTGGAACAAGACCCATCAGTGGAACAGCCATACTCCCGACCTTTCCCTGTCCAACGGAGATATATTTCTCTTAATATCATTTCTAAAATATCGGTATGAAACTCTTTGGGGTATTTCCAGCACGGTCTATTCTCGTCCTGCTATCTTTTTCATTCTGATTTTTGGTGACTGATATGTCTAGATTCTCTTAAGGGATACGATAGCAAGGACACGCTGGAAATACACGATCCTCTCGGTATCTTACCGCTGGTCAATCAATCGAAGTAGCGGGATCGTATGTTACGATCTCCGCGAGAGAATCTCTATTGGAAAGACTCTAAATACATAAATTAAAAGAATTCCAAAGATCGAAGGAAACTGCCTCTTATTATTTTCAGGATCCTACGTAACGACAACAAGGTATGATATTCCATTCTCCCGGACATTATCGCAACAGATTTCTTTACTTCCAATTCTGTCTGTAGAATCTTGCTATATCATCGTTTACAACCGCCATCTTGAGAGATCTTCCTTCTGAAGAAACTAACTTTGATTTATAGTCAAGATACTTATACTTCGATTGAAATGCCTTGAATAATACTCACTATAACTTCAGATATAACATTAGATTTCTCTATCCATTTATGAAAGACCTATTAAATGTTTCTCAATTATATTAAATCTTATTATTATGAATCTCATATCCAGATATATTAATTTCTTAATATTAATTTGATTAAGTAATTGAAAACTTCTAAATAACAAAGAACCTTGCTTTTATATACTCATCTGAGAAAGGCTATCAATTATTTTCAGTTAATGATGTAAAACTTTAATTTCTTGTAATATTATCTGAAACTCATTAATTATGACAACGAATATAACCTGATATGTTTAGTTTAAGATTATCTGATGTGTGAAGGTCATTATCGTATTAATAATATTAAATTACCTTGAAAATCTATATAAACCTTATTCAAGAAATTGGTTATTCGACAATCAGACTCACATCAAATATTTATACAATTAATATGAATATCGATGGAAACGATTAAAGATATTCGACTCAAGTTTTTCCTTATAATTCTCCTTATGAAATTTCTTACATATGAACCTTAGAATCTCTGATTCAACCCTCAAGTATGAACTTATTCAACTCACGGAATTAATATCTTACTTTAAGATAATGACCTTCTTAATTTCTCATTATATATTTGATTGTATTAATTTCTGGAAATGCTATCTGTATTTAATATGTGAATTTATCATGGATATATATATTAGAAAAATTATATCTTTCTTTCTTATAATCTGAGAGTTGGAAACTTATTCGGCTATGTGCGTGTCCTTCTCTTTAGATTTCGAATTGATCAGGCTTGGTTAAAGCTTGTGCAAACATTTGGTCCTTCGAGCCGGATATATGGGACAACACATAGCAACTCGATCTCGTCACATTTTTCGAATATAGGATTTGAACGAAAAGCACTCTCTAATATAATAGCACGTATTCTGATAAAGATCACAATGAGACTCGCGCATATTGAACGTAAACTTGAGAAACAGGAATCGTTAATGGAACTCATTGCAAACGCTTATGAGAATCTTACAAGGGTTAGTCCCGATCAAATCACGCCTCAAAGGATTAACACTCGACTCTCGGATTTAAAGAAAAATTGGGAAACGTTCAGTCTTTTACATGATGCTATAACTATAGCCGTTGCGGAGTTAGATCCCGCCGACAAAAACCAGATTCAAAACCGCTCTTATTTCGTTGATAATTATTTTAATTTGACACATGAGTGTTATCTAGAATCCGTTGAGAAAATATCTTCACTTCCGGAGATAGATAGGATTGCTTTACCAGGAACACCATCCGTTCAATCTGTGTCAAATTCTGGAAATCTTCCTACTTTTTTCCATCATTCACGACTTCTACGGATAAATATTCCTAAATTTAACGGTTCGCCAACCGACTGGCTGAACTTCAAGGATCTTTTTACTTCCATTGTTTTGGCAAACCCCACCTTGACAGATGTTGAGAAACTTCAGTACTTGAAGACAAGTCTTATAGGTTCTGCAGCCCATTTAATAAAGAATACAACGTTAACCGCGGATAATTTTCCGAAGGCGTGGGAAGCTTTAGTGTCCTTCTACGAGAATAAGAGACTATTAGTGAATGCCGCATTACACTCTCTAGTGTCATTAAAACGAATGACTAAAGAGTCAGCTTCTGAGATGGAACATTTATATACTACAATAATGGAAATGCTATCTGTATTTAATATGTGAATTTATCATGGATATATATATTAGAAAAATTATATCTTTCTTTCTTATAATCTGAGAGTTGGAAACTTATTCGGCTATGTGCGTGTCCTTCTCTTTAGATTTCGAATTGATCAGGCTTGGTTAAAGCTTGTGCAAACAAAAAGTCTATCGAATACTTAGGATACATCGTATCAGGAAAGGGTATTCAATTAAGTCCTCAGCATATTCAAAAGATTAAAGATTTTCCGGTTCCACATCGAAAGGAAAAAGTTCAAGAGTTTATAGGGCTCACAAGTTATTTTCGCAAGTTCGTTGAGAATTACGCATCAATTGCTAAACCATTACATAATTTACTTCGTAAAGATTCAACATTTAATTTTGATCAAAAATGTCTTATTGCCTTTAACACATTAAAGGAGAAACTTATTTCACCACCAGTTTTGAAAATTTACAATCCTAAATTGCCTACACAGTTACATACTGATGCGAGCAGCATAGCCATCGCAGGTATTTTACTACAAGAACATGATAAAAAGTTCGCCCCAGTAGCATACTTTAGCAGAACAACAAACAAAGCAGAAGCTAATTATCACAGTTTCGAGTTAGAAATGTTAGCCATTGTCGAGTCAGTAGAGAGATTTAAAATTTACCTCACCGGTATACCTTTCACTATAGTTACCGATTGTAATGCTTTAGTTTACACTTTAAAGAAATCTCAGCTTAATCCACGCATAGCCCGTTGGACATTAAGGTTACAAGAGTATGATTACACTATAGTTCATAGAGAGGGCAAGAGAATGCAACATGTAGATGCTTTAAGCAGAATGATAGCCCATGTTGACCCCATGTCATTAACAGAGGAACTCATGTTTAGACAATCTCAAGATGAAAAACTTAAACTTATTATTGAGAAACTTTAGATTCAAGACGATGATTTTTACACGTTAATTAACGGTTTACTTTTCAGAAAACGTCAGAATAAAAATCTTTTAGAAGTCCCAGACGCAATGACGTCAAATATTATTAGAATTTATCATGATGATATGTCTCATTGTGGATTTGACAAAACAATCCAAGGAATTTTAACTACTTATTGGTTTCCATTTATACGTAAGAAAATACGAATTTATATTAACAATTGTTTAAAATGTATTATTTCAAATGTTTCAACCAATGCCAGAGAAGGAGAAATGCAGATCACTGATACTCCAGATCAGCCATTACAGATCATTCACATTGATCATTGTGGTCCTTTTTCTACGTCACAAGAAGGATTTAAACACATTTTCGTCATAGTAGACGCCTTTTCCAGATTTACTTGGTTATGCGCAACTAAATCTACAGGATCCAAAGAAGCGATCAAACACTTAATTAATATTTTTAATATCGTAGGTTATCCCAAACTCATTGTCTTAGATAGAGGTACCGCATTCACCTCACGTGAATTTACCGAGTGGCACCCGTTTGACCACGTTAATATTGACCACGGTCCCGATTGACCATGTTGAAATTGACCACGTTGCGATTGACCACGTTGATATTGACCACGTTGCGATTGACCACGGTCCCGATTGACCACGGTCCCGATTGACCACCGTCCCGATTGACCACGGTCCCGATTGACCACGGTCCCGATTGGCCACGGTCCCGATTGACCACGGTCCCGATTGACCACGGTCCCGATTGACCACCGTCCTGATTGACCACGGTCCCGATTGACCACGGTCCCGATTGACCACGGTCCCGATTGACCACCGTCCCGATTGACCACGGTCCCGATTGACCACAGTCCTGATTGACCACGTTGAGATTGACCACGTTGAGATTGACCACGTTGATATTGACCACGTTGATATTGACCACGTTGCAATTGACCACGGTCCCGATTGAACACGGTCCCGATTGACCACGGTCCCGATTGACTACGGTCCCGATTGACCACGGTCCCTATTGACCACCGTCCCGATTGACTACGGTCCCGATTGACCACCGTCCCGATTAACCACAGTCCCGATTGACCACGGTCTCGATTGACCACCGTCCCGATTGACCACGTCTCGATTGACCACGGTCCCGATTGACCACGGTCCCGATTGACCACCGTCTCGATTGACCACCGTCCCGATTGACCACCGTCCCGATTGACCACGGTCCCGATTGACCACCGTCCCGATTGACCACGGTACCGATTGACCACCGTCCCGATTGACCACGATTGAACACGAAAAATAGGTTGTCAAGAAAAATAGATTTCGACAATTTGCAGTCGAGTTTGAATGTGTAAGAACTCTATAACTTATTATGTATGTACAACCACCGAGATATGAGGAATATCTCAGTATTTATACAACACAATGATTTTACGAAAGGTTAGGAAATCTGTCATAACAACTTCGTGGAAAAAAAATGTATGTCAACTGCTATCAAGGAAGTATATCTCTACTTTTTTTGGTACTTTGCTGCTCAATAATAATTAATAATTATATTATATCATTCTACATCTTTACCTCGCACATCATTGTTATGACAGATTTCCTAACCTCTCGCAATATCATGTTGAACATACATAATAAGAAAATAAGTTATTATAGTTTCAAAATTTATTTTCTCAGACGAAGTGTCATTCCACATATAAAAGATATAGAGTACTGTAATCGGAAGGTAATGAATATCAGAGAAAGTATAATTGATTACATTTGTCATGATTTATGTAAGTATCCTGTATTTAAACTTTTTACGAATGTACACAATTACGTGTCATTCTTAGCAATATATACTAATAAATAATAGCTCTTTCTTATTTACAGTGATACATCAGTGATACATATATTCATATGAGATTTAATAACATTATTATTATAATTACTCTGCACATGAAATTCTGAATATTATGCTATTGACTATCTTTACTAAATGTCTATTTTTCAGATAGAAAAAAAACTGAGAAGAACATATAACATGCATCTGTAGCACTTTTTTCAGAAGGGACTTGTCATCAACCATCAAGAAAGAATTCATCAACAAAGCACGAGATTCTTTTAAGCAGGAGTTTATTATTACTGTCTCTGCTATTAGAATCTTGTGAAATGTTATGAAAACATCAACATCTATTTGTTTATTTCTTGGACTTTTGGAAGATCTGTTTTCAATTATCCAAGCATGCCATGATTATTATAAGCACTGAATATGAAATATCATCTAACAAGTTACGTACAAAAGGCAACAGTATATTATATATGTATATGTCATACAGAATTAAAAAGTTTAACTGCATAATATCTTTACTTGTATATATGTATATACTAGAGTCCTATATAGGACTCTAGTATATACGTTTCTTTTTTATAAAAATATTATAATAGTAAATGTCAGATATTAATTGTCTCAACATATTATTAAGATTTTATTTAGATATCCTTTCATATACATAACAATTATGTGCATGTCAAAGATGCTGAATAGTATAATATAATTATTAATTATTGAGCGGTAACAAAGTACCAACAAAAAAACAGAAATATATTTGTTTGCAGAACTGTTTTCTGTGAAAATGTTACTGTCACGATATTTTCATAAGAAACGTGTATGCATGTAAGTAAGAATATTATGTATAGTGTAGCTTTTAATTCTGATATGTACATATATAATATGCTGCTGTTTCTTGTGCGTGACGGTACGTACTACATTTCATTTACCGTCAAGCATAAGAAGCAGCAGCATATTATATATGTACATATCAGAATTACAATAAGCATAACTAAACATACTATTCTTACTGACATGCATAGACGTTTCTTAGGAAAATATCCTAATAGTAAAAATTTCATAGAAAGAAAGTGTATTAACAGTTCCGCAAACAAGTATTTCTAGTAGTACATTTGTTTTTTTTTGTTGGTTCTTTATCACCCCTCAATAATTAATAATTATATTATACCGCATCTTTGGCATGCACATAATTGTTTTGTATATAAAAGTATCTCTTGCATATCTATATATAAAAATCTTATATATATAATAATGTTATAAAATTTAATATCTGACATTTACTATTAGAATATTTTTATAAAAAAGAAACGTATATACATATACACAAGCAAAGATATTATGTAGTTAAACTTTTTAATTCTATATGACATATACACATATAATATACTGTTGCCTTTTGTACGTAACTTGTTAGATGATGTATATTCAGTGCTTATAATAATCATGGCATGCTTGGATAACTGAAGACAGATCTTCCAAAAGTCCAAGAAATAAACAAATGGATGTTGATGTTTTCATAACATTTCACAAGATTCTAATAGCAGAGACAGTAATAATAAACTCCTGCTTAAAAGAATCTCGTGCTTTGTTGATGAATTCTTTCTTGATGGTTGATGACAAGTCCCTTCTGAAAAAAGTGCTACAGATGCATGTTATATGTTGTTCTCAGTTTTCTTTCTATCTGAAATAGACATTTAATAAAGTGAATCATTAGCATAATATATAGAATTTCTTATGCAGAAGAAATTTAATAAAAATGTTGTCAAGTAACACAGTTTATGAAGCAGATAGTAATCTTAAGAATTTCACATCAGCTTGTATTGTAAATTATTTCTTTTGCAACATTAATAGAGGTATTGCACAAATCACCATGCTACTTGTAACAAAGATATAGAAATCTGATGTATCACTGAAAATGAGGAAGATCTATTATTTATTGGTATATTGCTAGGAATGACACGTAACTGTATTCTTGTCTTAGAGATGTATTTAAATACGGGATACTTACAGAAATAATGACAAATGTAACCAATTTAACTTTCTCTAATGTTTCACTTTCTGATTACAGTATTCTACATCTTTTATGTATACAATGACACTTTGTCAGGAAGAATACATTTGAAGAATTTGCAGTCGTTTGAATGTGCAAAAACTATAACTATAAATGTATGTACAACCACTGAGATATAAGTAATATCTCAGTATTTACAACACAATAATTTTACGAGAAGTTAGGAAATCTGTCATAACAACTTCGTGGAAAAAATGTATGTTACCTGTTATCAAGGAAGTATATCTCTACTTTTTGTTGGTACTTTGCTGCCCAATAATAATTAATAATTATATTGTATCATTCTGCATCCTTACCTCGCACATCATTGTTATGACAGATCTCCTAACCTCTCGACATGTTATCGCGTTTTGAGAGTTGAGTTTGAGCAGCCACGGTGGTCGGACGTGTTTTCGTCTCTGTCCCGAGTGTCCCTGTGATATTGCCCTCTCTTGCTGTAGTGCTAGTGGTGGCCTGCTTTTAGTGCCTGTCGTGCTTGCCCTTTTTTATTTTGGGGCCGCTTTTTAGCCCGTTAATTTTGTGCTCCCCTCTCGGAGGGGGAGCCGTAGAGTTTTTGCTGCATCGCATTAGTTGAGTGCCTGTATGGCGGATCGCATAGATTCCCTGTCGAAGCTCGGTAACCCGCGGACTCCTGAAGAAGAGACTTCTGGCAAGTCGTGCAAACGTATGAGAGTAGAGATCACGGAACAGCAGATTGATGCGGCTTATCGGATGATTGTGGGAGGAGACTCTGCGATGGATGCCGAGGGACAGTCTTTGATTTTACTGAGGAATCAATCCCCCGAAGAGCAGGGAGATGAGATGATCGGAAGAAACGAGATGGAGATAGAGACGAATTTAGAGTTTAACACTGACACCCGCGATGGCGAATTTTTTATAAAGAAAGCCCCCGCGGTAACTAGTTCTAGGATAACCGACGACTCTCTATCTACGCAAAAGGAATGCGGTGACAACGTGAATGTTTGTGACGATCGATCACGTGAGCCGGTGGTGACTGATGTTATTGAGGAGAACAAAGAGATATATTCTGTTTGCGACGGTAAGCTTGAGAAATGTACACAACAACAGCCTCGTCCTGTGATCACAAGATACGATAGCAGCTTTACTGGTAAGGCTAAAATTACTATTAAATTGCCCCTTGATCAAACTTCTGCTAGGAAGGAGAAAAATAAAATTAAGATTTGGATGTCCTTGTCGAATATTAATATCTGTCCGAATACTGTGGAGATGTTAAACCATTTCACCGCTGAAGCGGAATTCCCTGATTACTTGGAGGCTAATCTGGCTTTGGAAGCAATTGAAAGAAAAATTCCGAATAAATTAAAAGCTTATGTTGAGCAAAGGTCGATGATTAATAGGGGAGTTATTGCGGATTGGCCTGCATCTATTAAGGAGCTGTGGTCGGTAATTCAAAATAGATCGGGTATCATCGGGCTGGAGCGTATGTACCGTCGCAAATGGGATAGCGTGGAGAAGAAAACTACTTTATCGGAAACGAACAATATTATTGTTACCTTTAGAGGTGTGGGTATTAGAGATCTGAAGATTTTCACTAATAACGTGGGCTTGAAGGTTAGGCCCTTTGTTCCGCAGACTAGACAGTGTTTTAACTGTTACAGGTTCGGTCATACAAAAATATCGTGTAAAAGTGATACTTATTGTATTGTGTGCGGTGAAAAGGCGCACGGACAATGTGCTAGACCTGTCAAGTGTCGAAATTGTGGCGGTGCTCATAAGTCTACTTTTAGAAACTGCCCAGTTTTTGAGAAGAATAAACAGATTAATATTGTTATGGCTCATAAGAATATATCTTTTTTTTTTTTAGTGCTAGACGTATTGTGGAAGGGGGAGGGCGCCCTGTTGCCCCCCTGACGGAGTCCCGGGTGGGTGCGGGGCATTGGCCGGGACTGCCCCCTCCGAGGACGGATTCTTATGCTGAGGTGGTTCGCAGTGGTAATAAGGATGATCGGGGGAATCGAGGCGTGTCGGAGGTGACTCCGCCTTCGAGGACGACGTATGCCGGGACGGTTCGTTATTGTAAAGATAATCAGAGTAATCGACGGGTGACCGAGGCATTTGTGCCTCGCTCCTCTGGTCCTGCTGGACGATCGACGGAGCCCGCTCGTGGTAGGCCCCGGACCCTGGCGGGAAGATCTAGTCAAGAGTATTATAAACAGTTCGATCTGCGCGCGGGGGAAATTAACAAGGAAAAGCAGGGGATTATGTTCGCATCGGCCAGGAATGGGGCGGCCTGGTCGAGCTCTATTTCTGCACGGACGTCGGGGGAGACTGTCGGAGGGTCATGTATCACAGGTGCCACAAGACTTTGTTGGTGAAATGAGAGAGCTGTGGCCTATTTTTCTTCAGTTTCGAGAGATGATGGACCGTTTATATGATAGGGGTAGGCCTCCTCCAAGGGAGAGTTTTGATGAGAGATATTCGTATGATTTGGTTGATCGGTCAGGATATATTGATGATGAGAGGCTTGATCCTCTCTCTTCGGTATGACCTTCAACCTTTTATTGTGGAATTGCCGAGGCTTTAGGACCAGCAAAAATGAATTATCCAAACGTGTTATGGATTATGATGTTATCCTGACTGAGACTAAGTATACAGAAAATAACCGAATATATTTTTCAGGGTATAAAACAGTACAGAGTGATAATCTGCTGAGCAGTGGTGGTGTCTCGATTTCTGTACGGAGGGGCATCGAATTTGATGTTCTCCCCCCCCCCCCGGATGATGCTCCTTTTGGTTACGATACGGTCGGCATTAAAATTAGAAATTTGGAGAACAACTACAGCATTCTGGCAGTATACAGACATCCACGCGGGGCAATTTCTGTGCCCGATATTAGATGGTTGGTAGGACGAGTCACTGGCGCTGCGGATTCGGTTATATTGGGCGACTTTAATGTTCACAATGCTGCTTGGAATTGCGATCTTACTTTTGGGATGGTGAGACATTGCATGACAAGATGTTGGATATGGGTTTCTTTTGCGTCAATACTGAGTCAAGATCAAGGATTGGCCAGCGAGGACAGCGGGACTCCAATATTGACCTGGCGTTTGGCTCGGCTGGTGTTATGGATAAAATTAATTGCGCCCAATTGGACGAGACTTGGGATAGTGATCACTACCCTATTGCTTTCTCTATGGATAATAATGTTCTGCCTTATAGAAAAGTCACCAACAGAATTACATCTAAGAAAACGGATTGGCTATTATTCCACAGCTATGTTGACGATATGGTTAAGTCGGAGCTTTTGCCTAATATTGCCGCTTTTTCTGAGGACACGGAAACTTATTACAGGAAATTCATTGATGGTCTTAGAACTTCGGTTGATCGGGCGTCTGGCAGGAAAAAGAAATCGAGCGTACCGGAGACTACGGTATTTAAACGTAAAGTTCAACATAGATGGTGGGATGCGGAATGTGATAGGATTATCCGGGATAGGAAAGAGGCTTTTTCTACATGGAAGCGAACCAAATCTATTAACGATTGGGTGAAGTATAAGCGATTGTGTGCTGTGGTTAGGAAGACGATTGCTTTGAAGAAAAAGGTATGTTTTGAAGAATTTTGCGCTGGAATCAATCGCTTTACTAGTCTGAGTTATGTTTGGAATACTATCAGGATTCTCAAGAATGCCAGGAGTAATGTCCGATGGAATTGTTGGAAGACCAAGAACAGAGAAGAGGAAATTAAGAAATCTATTGACAAGCTTGCCCCCCCCCCCCCTTTTGTTGGGACAGATCCATCGCCTATATTTGATATTCGCTCTGATGATTTCCCGCTGAGTGCCCCGTTTCAGAGACCGGAATTGGATAGAGCCATTTCAATGATTAAGAAAAACTCTGCTCCAGGTCTTGATGGTATCGAGTATAAGATGATTAAGGAGCTTCCGGAGTCGGCTCTTACATGTTTGTTGGAGTTATTTAACTGCATATGGTGTTCGGATTCGTTGCCTGAGGAATGGCTGCATTATCAGGTCGTATTTATTGACAAACCTGGCAAAGAAAAAGTTCGGCCGATATCATTGTCCTCCTGTGTGGGCAAGTTGTGCGAACGCATGATTAACGAGCGGCTGACATGGTGGGCGGAGAATGAAGACAAGTATAGCCCGTCTCAGAACGGATTCCGTAGAGGTAGATCTTGCTCGGATAATCTGGTTAAAATCGTCTCGGACATACGTGCTTCCTTGTGTGTGGGTGAGTACACGCTTGCTGCGTTTCTCGACGTGTCGTCGGCTTACGACAACGTGGACTTCCGTATCATGATTGAGACTTTAGTAGCGCTTAAGTGTCCCGTGGGCATAGTCAGATTCATTTGTAAGTGGCTATACCGGAGACTTGTTCGTTTTATTGTTAATTCACAAGAATTCATAGAACGTCTTGTTTATGTGGGACTCCCGCAGGGTGCTGTTCTCAGTCCGGCTTTGTATTCGCTCTACACGAGGAGTTTATGTTCTGACCTACCTGATGGCGTTCAATCATGTGAGTTTGCTGATGATATTGGACTTTATATATGCGGGCCGAATAGACAACGTAATCAGGAGCTCCTTCAACGCGCGGTTAACTTGGTTGCTGAGAGATTACGTTCTATCGGACTTGACTTGGAACCCCAGAAGACTGTTCTCGTCGAGTTTAATAAGCATGGTCTGCTTGATAGGACGCGGAGTATAACCATTCAGGGCTGTGAAGTTTACAACAGTGGCGAAGCGAAATTTCTAGGTATATGGATTGATAATGGACTAAAATTTTCTCACCAGATTCAAAAGGTGAGGGGCAAGGTCGATAGAGCGAATGCTGTTATGCGTTATTTATGTAGAGTCTCCAAGGGAATGGAGGTTAACACGGCGCTAATGCTGTATAAAAGCCTTGTACGCTCGATCACGGAATATGGAAACTTTGTATATCATCCCAGGGATGCTGAGTCTATCCGAAAACTTGAGAGAACACAGTATAAAGGTATCAGGACGGCTCTGGGATATCGGAATAGTACTCCGAATAACGTCATTGTTGCTGAGGCGAAAGTTAGATTGCTTTCGGATCGTGCGGAGATGCTTGCCAGGAATTTTGTGTACAGGGCCATTGCCTACAACGTGAGTAGATTATGTGACAGAATTCGGAGAACCTATGATAGCGAGGTGTGGATGCGGTATCGACAGCCGACTTATGTGATGTCCTTGATGTCTAGAGTCTGGAGGAAATGTGCTCCTTCCAAATTGCTCATCGGCCCTCCGGGGAAATACGAAATATTTGAAGGCGAGTTTGAGGCACATACATTCGTCCCCACGGTTGACTTCTCCTTCGGGCTGATCAGGAAATCTGACAGAAGATATACTGACGCTGCTATGATTAAGGATATTGTGATAAATAAAGTCATAATGACATCATTATGATGTCATTATGAGTTTTATGTTCTAATACCTGGGGTAGTCATTATTACTTTTGGGTAATGCTGATGCCAGTGATACTGTAACTTTCAAGCTCCATACCTTGAAAAGTACTACTTAATAAGAAAATACTTTATTATAGTGATTTAAGAAGCTCTCAAGTAAGCTACAAGAATGTGTAATAAAAAATTAGGGTTTTCATTTAAAAACAAGGTGATTTTTACGTAACCTTGACAACACTCTTCAAGGTCATACTAATATTGCTATGTAATGCGTTACTTAAAACCCTACTACTTTTGTCTGAAACATTTTTTTTGAAAATGCATAGTTTTCGTAAAATTTAGGGGTTTCCATACTTTTGCCTAATCCTGTATGTATACAGTAGATCGTAAGTCAGTTAAAGTGTTACAAACTTATATCTCGGAAACAAAGCATTTTAAAGAAAAATGTTTCATTCAAAAGTTTTGGGGTTTGAAGATCACATAAAGGTCACCTTTAATTTCTTAAATGGAAACCTCGATTTTTCAATGCATATTCTTGTAGTTTACCTCGAGAGATTTTCAAAACGCTATATTAACAGTGGCACACATACGAGGTATTGCAGTCCTTGCATTGGTTTTTATAAACCACATTGTTGGTCATAAGACGGGAGTTATTCTTGTCATTGTGGCATTTAATTTTATCTAATTTATTCAAACAACGGTACCCCATCAAAAATATTATTTTATCAACTACATTTATATATTCTTCGACTAACTTCAGTACTTCACAATGGACTGCAATAAAAACACGGGACTTTGTTTCGCGAATCACCAACGTTGAAAGTTGTCAAAATTCCTGACTTCACATTGTTTTAACACTTGACTGCCGAATTATTTGAATTGTTATACGCTTGACCATCACCCATTGTCTTTTAACGTTTGATCCGGACTAATTATTTAAAATTATTATATTAATTTTATGTAACTTTGTATTTATTTTATTTTATCTTATTTCCATCATAATGTAAGAATTTCTGTTCTGAAGAAGACCAAGTAGGTCGAAAGTTTAACAATTGTATAGAAATATGGAATAAGATTATACAGGGTGTCCCATTTTAAAAAACACACCTCGACAATTCTTCAACGAAGCATTTTCAGCAAAAATGTTTCAGACAAAAGTTGGAGGGTTTCAAGGGGGACATAAGGTAACAATGATTTGACCTTGGATGGCCGTTTAAAGCTCACGTGAACGTCACCTTCAATTTCTTAAATGGAACCCCTTATATTGTAGTATATCGTTTGAAAGGGCATAAAATAAGAAAAATTTTGGCGCAAACCAGAGGTCGATACGTTGACCCGTTCGGGAATTATTTAGGGTCAAACATTGACTTTTTCCAACTTTGACTTTAAATAACTCCCGAACGGATCAACGTATTGACCTCTGGTTTGCGCCAAAATTTTTCTTATTTTATGCCTTTTTAAACGGTATACTGCAATATGGGAGTTTTACTTAAAATTTTCTAGTGTCCCAGGAAAACTACAAAAAAATTTGAAATGGAATCCCCCATATTGCAGTATACCATTTGAAAGGGCATAAAATAAGAAAACTTTTGGCGCAAACCAAAGGTCGATACGTTGATCCGTTCGGCAGTTATTTAAGGTCAAAATTGGAAAAAGTCAATTTTTTACTCTAAATAATTCCCGAACGGGTCAACGTATCGACCTCTGGTTAGCGCCAAAATTTTTCTTATTTTATGCCCTTTCAAACGATATACTACAATATAGGGGGTTTCATGTAAGACAGACCTCGGCAAGAAATGCACTTCTCGGCCGATTTTCAACTGGCTCCGCCTAGCGTTGTTCCCCTTACCTCGCCGTCCCGCGCGCAGCCTACGAGTCGCTCGAGGCTCAGGACCGTAAAAATATGTTTACAATAGCTTTCTACGTCACCCGTGAGGGACTATTGTTGACGCGTTTTATTTTGAAGTGTATCCCCTGTAAGCCTAATCCACTGATGACGTATACGACCCTTTAACCAATTAAAGCATAATTAAAGAAATTAACAAGAAATGAAGAAAATTTAGGTCAACTTTCGGAACTTTTTACAGCTAGCGGGAACGTCGATTTGCATATTAGATGTAGCCTCATAAGACGCGGTAAAGAATCGTCGCTTAAAGAACATTTTTCACTTTTTATAAAATTAAAGAACCTTCTGACGTCATGTACATATTTTTCGTTATGTCTTCACGAGAGCACCGATATTCGACACACGAGTCAACTGAGTATTTTTACTCGAATCGTACAAGACGATTTCTCGTGTGTTGAGGAGCTTTTAAATTTCGTCCTTTTACATACCACGACGATGAGTCTTGATATTTTTGTAGCAATTAAAGAATCGCTTAAAAAATTTGGCATCAATTTTAATAAATGTTCTTCGATTGCAACTGATGGCGCGAGGGCTATGACCGGTTTAAAGATAGGATTTGCCGGACAATTAAAGCAGCGAAATATTAATATCCCCCTTGTACATTGCATAATCCATCAAGAAGCACTAAGCGGCAAAGTTGTAAAACTGTCAACAGCTATGGAGACGGTGACAAAAATAATTAATATAATTAAAGGTGGACAGAAGTTCCTTAGTCCATCGAAAATTTAAATTATTTCTCGAGTAACATAATACTATTCACACAGATGTCCCACTTTATTGTTCAGTACGTTGGCTTAGTGCTGCTAATTGTTTGGAAATATTTTTTGCCATAAGAAAAGAAATCCTCCTTTTCTTGCAAGAAATAAACAATCCTAAATTTTAGGAATATATTGTCATTTTGCAAGATATCACATTTCTCTGTGAACTTGTCTTCATTACTGACATGACTAATCAACTTAGGTTTCTCAATTTAAAGCTGCAAAAACCAAATCAAAGTATTTCCTAATTAGTTAGTCATGTCGATTCTTTCCAAAGGAAATCACAGTTATTCAAATCTTACTTAAATAATAATAATTTTTACTTTTTTCCTTCTTGCCAGATTCTTATCGAAGAACACGGCTGTAACAGTAATTTCAAGGAATATCAGTGGATTTGGCCTACAGGGAATACCACTTTAAAAAAAAAACGTCAACAATAGTATCTCACGGGTGACGTGGAAAGTTATTGTAAACATATGTTTACGGTCCTGAGCCTCGAGCGACTCGTAGGCTGCGCGCGGGACGGCGAGGAAAGGGGAACAGCGCTAGGCGGAGCCAGTTGAAAATCGGCCGAGAAGTGCATTTCTTGCCGAGGTCTGATGTAAGAAATTAAAGGTGACGTTCATGTGAGTTTCAAACGACCATCCAAGGTCAAATCATTGTCACCATCTTATGTCCCTCTTGAAACTCTCCAACTTTTGTCTGAAACATTTTTGCTGAAAATGCTTCGTTGAAGAATTATCGAGGTGCGTTTTATAAAATAGGACACCCTGTATATTATTATTAAGGTTACATCCCTTGTTATTTTGCTCGAAGACTGGCCGTGAATTCTCATTTAGCTTTGCTACTATCGAGCGTAGGTGATTGCTATTTTATTTAATAAAATAATTTCTATTCACGGGTGCGTTTGGATTCCCTATCCAAGTGCTGAAAATCTATATAGTGCACGTAACATACGGCTATAGGATTTTCAGCACTCGGGTGGGGAATCCAAACGCATCTTAGAGTGATGACAATTAGAAGTAAACTGTACTTTTCCCAAAGGAAAATATAGAGTAAGAATTAATAATGAAGTTTGAAAAAAATGCTTAATTTTGTAATGGCTATAGATTAACCTGCGAAATTCCTTAAATTTAAAGTCATAAAAAATGTTTATTTTCTAATGGTTATAGATTAACTTGCAAAATTCCTTAAATTTAAAGTCATAAAAAAATATTACCGTACAAAGGGTAAAATATGAAATAATCAATATGACATTAAAAGAAGGTACTTTAAACTAATAGTACGCAAATTACCCGGGAAAAAATGGCTCATATATAATCATATACAAACATATATAAGACATTATATTAAATATATATAAAATATGTCCATATATAAAAATATACAAATATATATAATTATAATATGATCGTATATAGTCATACATAATCTCGTAAAATTTTGCGCAACCACTGCAGAAAATTTTTATTTTTAAATAAAGTGTACCACTATATTATAAGAGTGGACTCCACGATCATACATTTGATGCAAAAGTTGTACCGTTGATTTATATTACTTGGCGGAGATTCTACCATGAGTACCGTGTCTTTTGATACCGTTCTTATACCATTGTTCGTCAAATTTTAAATACGAGAAACAAATCCCATCGGATGCCATCTATCGGATAATCCGAAATTAAAAATGTAATGTGTTCATATACTGGGTAATTACAAACGGGTTTTGCTCATTGTTTAAAATTATAATTTATGTTGATAATCTATAAATATTAATTATTGTAGTTTAAAGTAACTTTGGGATTTAAAGTAACCAAAGAACTGGAGTATCATTTAAAATAAAGACTTTTATAGTTAATAAATAATTGTTGGCTTTATTTAACTTTTCCCTTAGACGTTCGTAATTCTTTCTCTCTCCCCTACTTTTAAAATTATTTTCGTTAATAAATTTATTGTGGAATAAGAAAGCAAAATGTTGTGCCGCTCCGTGCACTAGTATGGGGATCGTTGTTCCTTGGAGGAGTCGGGAAAGAAATCACAGACTCGAATATGACTTTTGATGTTCTTTAATAATAAATTCACTTTCTTCGTGTTACAATGAGTTTACTTATTTAATACGCGTAACAACTCGTCACTGACTCTGACTCTGAACTGCCCTCCCGATGCCTGCTCTCCTCTCTATTTATCTTATATCGGTCGTCAGGCCGGATCTGTTCAGTGTCCTTGCGTAGTCATCGTTCCTCGAACCTCTCTAGGTTGTGTCGGTTCTTGGTAGAGAGACTGGCCGCGCAGTCAGCTGTTATGCTGACTCGCGGTTTCCCGTTTAGCTCGCGACTTCCTATTTTCATAATACTAACTGTGGTAATCGTCACGAGTTCGGGTTGCAACAAAAAGTTATTTTTTTAAAAACTGTTTTCTTTTTTACACATCACAAAACCAATTTTAAAAAAACAGAAACAATTTATAAAACGAAAAATGCTATATACACAGAAGTATTATAATTTCATTGGTTTTAAGTAACATACATCTATAAATTTAAAATTCTATGCACAAATGTCTACAAAGGGGCGAGAGGTCTCCAGGGCGAAGCCCGGGTAACCAGCTAGTGATTATACATATATATCGTAGGGTTTGTTCCAGGTCCATATTTTTTTTAGTTGCACTGCGCTTACAAATCCAATGTATAACGTTTACAAAAGATTATTTTATTAAAAACAAAACAAAGTCTTCCTTCGCCAGTAAATAAATTCAAAATAACAGTCGTTCTTTGTCGACCTGACTGGCCAAAAATCCAATATATTTCACTCACAACGTTTCGACCGCAATTCGGTCCTTTTCAAGTGAGAATTACAAAATCAATTAACGCATCCGCATACATAACGTCCGAAACGTCGCTGACATCGTGCCCTAACTACGTCATACGAACGTAAAGCTAAAATTAAAAGTCGACATATCGACAGTGAAAAAACAAGAGTCAAAAAGAAAAGATAAGTCATAAAAATTAGTTAATCACAAGTCAAAAGTTAAAAATAAAAATAAACTAATAATAAATTCAATTAAAAAGGCTTACAAATCATGAGCGTCGAGAAAAAATATAAAAGAGGTGTAGCGTGAAAAGAGAAACGTCGCAAGCCATATCGGAGAACACATCCCGACAGTATAACAGTCAAAGTCACAATAAGAATAAAAGCCCAAAGACAATAAGTGTTCCCAAATAAAAACAAACAGAACCAAAAACAAAAAGTGCAACCTAAGTGGCGCTAATAACACGTTCGTAAGTCCCAGGTAGATTTTCAGTGTCTTTTTGAAGATTGATTGTGCAATCATATTTTTTGATAAAAAACATTTCAGAGATTTCTCTTTTCTTAAGATGTCTCTCCTTATATAAAATCTTAGGTTGATGCCAATTAAAATTATGATTGTAAGTGAGACGGTGCTTACTGACAACGGAATGATTATCGACATTCTTTTTGATATCACGGGAATGTTCATTAATGCGTGTCTCTAAGTGCCTCTTAGTTTGTCCAATGTATGTAGCATTACAATTTGCACAATCAATCTTATAAACCAACTCAGTCTGTTTAAGATCTTGTAACTTATCTTTTCCTTTTCTAATAACGCAATCTAACTTCTTCGGAATAGTGAGAAGTACTCTAAATTTAGCGTCACGCATTGTACGGCCAACATCACCGCTGAGACCTTTGACATACGGTATAGTAATAAATTTAAAAGGATCTTGGGTTGCATTGTCACAGCTAGAGTTATTACTATTGTTATTTCTATTCTGTAATTCGTTAAGTCGGGCATTAATGTACTTATTAACAACTTTCATTGGATAACAATTGTTAGAAAGAATCTTTTTTATTTCGATTATATTAGAATTGTGAAAACGAGCGTCAGACAAAAGAATAGTTCGGTCAACAAGATTACGTACAATGTTAACTTAATTGTATTTAAGAGGGTGGTTCGAATAATAATTTATATATCGTCCTGAGAAAGTGGGTTTCCGATACCAATTCGTAAGTAAAACGTTTCCCTCTGGAATCACTGTAGTGTCAAGAAAACTTAAAGAACCATTATTCTTCAATTCGTATGTAAATTTTAATCTAGAGTGATAACCATTGAAAACATCCAACAACTCATCAATCCCCGACCTAGGAACTATCGCGAAAATATCATCTACGTATCTTTTAAAAAAGAAAATATGAAAACTGAGTAACCGCAAACAATGTGTCTCCAAATCATCCATAACAATGTCAGTTAAAATAGGAGAAAGAGGATAACCCATCGAACTGCCGAAAATTTGCTCATAAACTTGACCATTGAACGTAAAACTAGTAGAACTTAGAATTAAATCCACAGCTAGCAAGAATTGAGGAAGGCTGAGACTAGTTTTTGTGGAGATGTAATTCCACCTCTTTTCAATAGCTCTAAGTACAAGATCTTTAGGAATATTTGTGAAAAGAGAGGTGAAATCTAAAGATATCAAAACATTATTTTCCCCAATTCTTACGTCTTTAATTAGTTCTACGAAAGACCAACCATTTTTAATATAAGACTTAGGTTTAGGAACAGATTTTTCCAAGATTTTATGTAAAAGATTGGCCATATTATATAAAGGACTCCCCGAAGTAGAAACAATAATCCGTAGTGGTAAGCCATCATTATGAATCTTCGGAAGTCCGTAACAACGTGGGAGGTTCCCATTAGAACAATTAAGTTGGTTAAAAACGTGTTCACTAATAATGTCCATGCTAAACCAAGACTTGGCCAGATCTTTAATTTTAGATGTTATTTTTCCTGTAGGGTCCTTTTTAAGTTTTTTATACGTAGAACTATTATTGAGTAAGTCCATTGACATTTCTATTCATAATAACCGTGACCTGGCCCTTATCAGCCTTGGTAACAAAAACATCAGCATTATTCCGAAGAAATCTTTTGCAAAATTTAAATACCTGTAATATGATCCTGTCAATACAATTAGTATGTTTATTTTTTCGCAGAAATTTAAATAAAGAATTAGAGATACGGTTACGCGCTTCCTCAATAATATTTTCAGACATTTGGAAGATGTTGAATTCAAAGTTTTTAATAACGTCCACAACAGAATTTACACGGTCTTTTTTGTCATACATATTAATAGGAAGAGCGAACCTGTCACCGAGACTAAGAAACTTTAATACTCTATCAGGAATTTGTTTATTACTAGTATTAACAATCCATTTTTTATAGTCAAACGTGAGCACAGAATTATAAATAGGATTCTGTGCGGCCATAACAGAATTAAATTTATTAATTAATTTTAACTTTGTTGTGTGGTCATGAGTACGAAAGTAGTTAGTATTAAAACTGAAAAAGTTATTAACCAAAAAATCCGGTAAGATCTCAAAGAGTGTGTTCTCAATTTTAGTAATCTTAGAACGTAAAAAACAAAAGTTACAATTGGAATCGTTAATTTCAAAATTGAGAAACTTCCGCTGTATGCGTTTTTTAAAAAGATTGAATTCATGTTTTACTCTGTTGCTATGTAGTTCGATGTTAAAACGTAGTTGGTGTAAGTGTGGGGGTAAGACGTCTGATCTTCTACAACGGAGCAGAAATTTCAATTGCTGGTTAGCTGAGATAATCTTGAGTTTGATGTTGATCCAAGATTTTAATAATAACGTGGTCTTATATCCAAACTGTCTAGTGACAGTGTTAAAAAATCCTTCGTCACGATAAAACACCATTTCTCTGGTCCAAGGTGTGTAATAAAAACAAAACAAAGTCTTTCTTCGCCAGTAAATAAATTCAAAATAACAGTCGTTCTTTGTCGACTTGACTGGCCAAAAATCCAATATATTTCACTCACAACGTTTCGACCGCAATTCGGTCCTTATCGTTTCGTCCTATTCGTTTTTTATTTTATTAATATACTGATAATTTCCAGGTCTTCTTAATATACTGGTAATTTCCAGGTCCTTTCAATAAACTGTTAACTTCCAGGTCTTTTTAAAATAAACTAGTAATTTCCAGGACCTAGATATTTAAGCAAAAGCTGTACACAAAGAACACAGGAGTTATCAATTCTTGTATTTAAGGCAGAATACGACCTAAAAAGTGCTTTTCGAAACATCTTTCTATCTCTTACGGTTGCCGAGAAATTTGCTATAAAGAATACGGAAGACCTTCTAGGGTCAACAATCGTGGCCTTGACCTTGCGGCGGGACTTTTTTTTGTCACTAGCTATGCTCTGACCGAGATTATTATCGGGGAGAGCGGGAATTGCGGCGTGCATGGCACTGACTTTTGTAAATATTTCAGGATTTCTATTATCGCCTGATTTTTAAGAGTTTATTGTAATTAGCTATTGGACAGCTTCTAAAGCATCGTCGTTTACGCCGTCATTGCCACCTCGCTACGACATGTATAGTTAGTGATATTGTAAATCACACAATTTCAATCACACTAATTACAATATTTCTTGTCGTAATTCTAGAATGATGTTGATACTGGTGGTGTTTAATGAGATATAAGGATTTAATGAAAATCAGAAAAGGGGCTTACCTGGAAATTACCAGTATATTAAAAAGATCTGGAAAAAACCACTGCATACAAAATTCTATTTATTTTATGATATATTGTATACATAATAAAATAACTTTTTAACGCCCGTTGCGTTAAACTTGCGCTCACTGTCTCACTAATAATCGGAAAAGTATAATTGGCAGCAATGAAATCGAGTAATTCCAATAGCGTAGATTACAAGCTAAAAATTCCAACACTCTGCGATAATAATCTTGGTCAGAGCACAGCTGGTGACAAAAAAGTTCCACCGCAAGGTCAATGTCATGAGTCTTGACGCCAAAAAGTCTACCGCGTGACTTATTGCAAATATCTCGGCAAACGCAAGAGATAGAAGGATGATTAAAAAAGCACTAGTAGGTGTAAGGGGGGGTTTCTAACCCAGGAGCTCCGAGGGGGGTAGAGGGGCAGGGGGGTTCCGCGACGCGGGGTACTCCATGCCCGGTGGGCGAGGGGTCCGCGGAACGAGGGAGGGGGAATGCTGGGCGAGGGGTCCGCGGGGAGAGGTGGGGAATGCTGGGCGAGGGGTCCGCGGGGAGAGGTGAACCGCGTTTTCTGAGGGAGAGGTGCACTTGGACACGGTACATTTGGACACCGTTCAATTGGACACGATCATTTGGACACCGTTCAATTGGACACGATCATTTGGACACGATCTATTGGACACCGTTCGTTTGGACACCGTTCATTTGGACACCGTTTATATGGACACCGTTCATTTGGACACGAAAATACGCGACTTGTGCACTTGGACACGAAAATGAGCGACCTGTGCACTTGGACACGAGAATGCGCGGCCTGTGCAGTTGGACACGAGAATACGCGACCTGTTCACTTGGACACGAAAATGCGCGACCTGTTCACTTGGACACGAAAATATGCGGCCTGTGCAGTTGGACACGAAAATGAACGACCTGTGCACTTGGACACGAGAATGCGCGACCTGTTCACTTGGACACGAAAATGCGCGGCCTGTGCAGTTGGACACGAGATATTAAGCGAGGTCCACCCTGCCTACCGGCGGAGGGGGTGCGGGAGGGGGGGCCAAAGGCCCCCCCTTGCACCCCCCCGCGTGTGTGTGTGTGTGTGTACACCATGTGGCTGCGACATATTTATCATCGAAAGTTATTTCGCATTTTCGTGTCCAAGTGAACAGGTCGCGCATTTTCGTGTCCAAGTGAACAGGTCGCGTATTCTCGTGTCCAAGTGCACAGGTCGTTCATTTTCGTGTCCAAGTGCACAAGTCGCGTATTCTCGTGTCCAACTGCACAGGCCGCGCATTTTCGTGTCCAAGTGAACATTTCGCGCATTCTCGTGTCCAAGTGCACAGGTCGCGTATTTTCGTGTCCAAATGAACGGTGTCCATATAAACGGTGTCCAAATGAACGGTGTTCAAACGAACGGTGTCCAATAGATCGTGTCCAAATGACCGTGTCCAAATAAACTGTGTCCAAATGTACCGTGTCCAAGTGCAGGCCTCTCTTTTCTGACATCGCGGCGGCCCGCGAAGAGGGGGAACCGCGCTATGGGCCGCAAGGATGAGGACGCGGTGGCCCGCGGTGAGGAGGGTCCGCGTAATATCATACCGTATCACTCGCGTGCGTCTTCTCGCTCTCACCCCCGCTCGCGTCGGCTGCAGATCAGCGTGACATCACCGCGCGCTTGCATATCACGTTCTCTCTCTCTCTCTCCCCACTTACCTCTTCGCGTTCTCTCTCATACTCACCTAATCTTCTTTCTCGCTTTCAGAGGTGTGTATTCTCTTCGCGTTCGCATATCTATTAGCGCTCTCTCCATCAGTATTTTTGTTTTTTAAAATCATTTAATTTAATATTTTGAAGATAATTTAATACTCCAGCAGAAATGAAATTATTTTAAACCGACTTTAGTACTTTAGATAATGCAATATTTTTATTAAATATTTTAATAAATATTTTTAATTAATATTTTTATTTTATAAAAACTAATTTTATAAAATAGATAGCGTAATTTAAGGAATTGGAATAAGGAGAGGCTGAAGAATAATAAATTTAAACTTTTTTAAAATCATATTATACATTTATTTAAGTTTTTTTTTTAATTTATAACACCTAATTATAAAAAGATAATGATGCAAACACACATCCATACTCTCTCAACTATAACTTTATAACTAATATTCGCTACAGAATACATGCGCGGGGGATATATAAACATATATACTTATTGTTATAGATATATTAAATATAAATCTCCCTTTCCAAGTTTTGGAGTCGCCTTTCAAATCTTTTAAATAACTCTTCATAATTAAGAAAACATTCAATGCATTCCCGACACTCATGCGCAGGCTTTATGCGCATTAACCGTCTATCACAATCACTACACCGCATCTTGCTTGAAATGTTTAATCCGTGTAGCTGCGATGAGATTGAGTGCCACCGCATTCTTCGCGCGTAATCGATGGTCTGCTCTCGACGCGCGTAGCACCTTTCGCACAGCCGTTTCCGAAGAAAGCCGTACCCCACATAGCAGGGGACAATTTCGATCACGCAGTCAGATTGCAGCAGGTAGTAATACCGCTCCGGATAATCCTGCGGTCGAACCCCGTCTAACAACCTAATTGTGATAGGTTCTACTGGTGGTGGTCTCATTTTCTAGAATTAATAAAAAAATTAATATATTTAAATTTTTTAAAATATTTTTAAATATATAAAAAATTAAATATATTTCTTTTACCCGCTTTTTAAACAACCAATGTTTGGTACCCACACAGGTAATCCTCGATGCTCTCAGGATCGATCGAGAAGAATTAATCGCACTGCTATTCGTAATTCTATTTTTTTACTTTCTAATGCCCGTTCGTTACCGACTATGTAAAGGACTCTGCAAGAGCTCAATTTATAGGAGTTGAAAAATGTAGAGTGAGGGATCTACGTGATTTATCTGCGACATATTACATTACCAAAAACGAGCAGACGGTTGTCATGAAAAAATAATCTTTTACTTACCGCTGCATCTTGCACTCGCGGGTGACACTATAAACCGCTGTTGAACATAGCATATCGTATGAGATGACAATTGTTGTGAGAAAATAATCCTCGCGAGAAAAAGATGTTTAAGCAAATGTAATTGCATCTTTGCATAGAACACATCTAAAAGATGATACAGCGCAATTGTAAGGAATTGGAATAGGGAGAGGCTGATGGATAATAAATTTAAACTTTTTTAATCATATACATTTATTCAGGAATACTTAAGCATATTTATATTGCATACATCACCCCGTCTCAAGGCATCACGCAAAAGTTCATCCACAGCATAAGCTAATAGTTCGCAATCTATGACAGAGGTTTTATTACAAACTTCGCGCAAGATTTTGACAGCATCATCTCTCTCGGCACCAAACAAACTACTTTGCAAACTATAAACAAATAGATCAAACCTCTCATCTACCTCATGCGTACGATGACACAGCTTCAAATATTCATGCTCGACACAACGTTCGAGCTCGAATAAAAACAGTTATTTTTCTTTTACATATATATATTCATGCGAAGTGGATGGGAAAGGAGATATAAAATAAAACGTAACGTACATATATGTTATACATTTATTCATGTTAACCTACTACATCAAAAGATTTCTCTCTCGATACAGCATACATAATGTCATCCATAGCATGCGCTATTAGTTCGCAATCTACAATTGACGTTTGGTTGTAATAGTAATTGCTGCGCAAGAAACTAACGGCGTCGCATTATTTGGTAATACGATTTTTTCGTAGAATACTTGCAAACTCGATGAACTTCTTATCTGCCTCTCTCGCAAACTCATATAGCTCGAGGCATACATACTCGACGCAGTGTTTGAGTTCGAAGAAAAAAAATATAGTTGCAGGTTTCATGTACAAATAATTATTGCGCGACAACAATTTTACAAGTTTATCATCACGCATTTGTACAACTTCGAGTATTAGGTCTTCTGGAAGAGTCGGAATAGTCAGCGACTGACCGACAGCTGACTGCACAAGTCGCTCGACATCCATGCGTCTATCGATGAGCTTCTTCCACGTGTAATAAAACATCGCGATTTGATTTCCTCGGTTGTCACCAAGGACCAATTCGACAAAGGAGGATTTGTGTGGAGGTTTCAGATTGACGCTGACCCCAATGTCCAAATATTTGTAAGCTGTACGTGTCAATGCGTATCGTCTGTTGAGTATACGCACCGCACGACGCTCCAACGAAGTGCTGTAGAAAAAAGAACAAGATGAGTCTGAAAATAATAATAAAATTGGAAAAATTACAAAATAGGAGACTCTATAAATTAAACAAAACTTACTTGTTTTCACTCGATGGAGTTGCAGCTTCGGGAATTGGCACGTAATAATTTATGCGTGCGCCACCACTGTTGCTTCCCGCAGCGGAGTACATTTTTCACTCTCGGTTATGGCAAGTCGACCGTTTGTACAAGCGGCTGATACAAGACTGACCGATCGCATAAAAAATTAACGGAGCAACACCCTCCCGCTTTTTAAAAAAAACTATGACGTGGTGGTGGTGATGGTGGGGCATTAATGCTTCTAGAACGTATTCTAAGAAAAGTTGTTTATCAAGGTTTTGGGCGAACGTGTTGGGACATGTTTCACTGCAATAGTCGGTTATGACATCGCTTATTGTCAAGCGAACGTATTGTTCAGGCGGATTAAAGGTAAAATATCCGCGATTAAATATCTGAGATAAAAAATGTTTGTCTCGATGATTTAACCGTCGTGGTGTCGCGGTCATGATAATTATTTTTTCTAGGAAGACTTGTTTATCGGGGGTTTTGGTTAACGTTTCGAGGCATGTTTTACGGTGCCATTCGATTATGACGTTGCGGTGTATTGTTTCATTATTATTTCTAGGAAGACTTGTTTATCGAAGGTTTCGGTTAACGTTTCAGGACATGTTTCACGGTGCCATTCGATTATGGCGTCGCGGTGTCCTATGGTGTCCTCTTTATTGTTTATCGAGGCATATTTCACGGCACTATTCGGTTATAGCGTTGCGTATTATTTTGCGAGCGCCGAGATCAGGCTGCTAGACGTTGTAGGCAAAATAGTGCGTAAGCAGAACGCAACGTCTAAGGGATATTACTTTTCTGCGACGCCATTCGGTTATGGCGTCGCGTATTACAAAGCGAGCGCCGAGGTCCGGCTGCTGGAATTTGTATACAAAATAGCGCGTAAGCAGAACTCAACGTCTAAGGGATATTACCTTTCTGTAACTTGTATGCTGAACAATAGATCTGATGACACTATGCAGTAGATGGAAGAAGAAGAAACGATACGTAATGCCCCAGTTGAAAGGAGAGAAAAGAATGATAGATGAAATATATAACGATGAATGAAGCGCGTCAGAGCCACAGTATATGATTTGAAAGTTTGCGCGTCAGTATAGTTCGCTTGAAAAAAGTAAAGTGGGTACTCGATGGTTTGTTTTTATGTGTGTGCAAAGTGTTCGGTGTAGAACATGATTTTTTATGAGAATCTACAAAAATGGAAATAGAGACAATAGACTTGGCTGAGTCGTCCGACGACGAGCGGATGGAAATAGAGACAATAGACTTGGCTGAATCGTCCGACGAAGAGCAGATGCAAATAGAGATAATACGAGACCTACAAGTAGAATTAAATGAGTTGCTCGACGAAGAGTTAATGGAAATTATAGACGAAAATTTCGAGGCAATAGTGGATGAATCATCTGACGAAGAACACGCGTTGTCAGATGACAGTGACTACATCAGTGACCTTTCAGGAGAAGATCTGACGGAAACTGTTGAAAGGAGAGTGCCTAGTGCGGAAATCCTTGCGCTGAACGGACGTACAAAGTGTTGCGCTATAAACTTTTATTATTCCACTGGTGGTGCCTTAGCCGTGTGTACCTCGTGTATGATCAGACTGGCAGACGCGGGTGTCGGGGACATGTATGCTGTTCGAGAGCATGTAACCGAGCTGCAAGATGCGATATCGGGAGAATCCTGCTCCAACTGCAGACTGCCGATGTACGTGATCTTCCCCCGCAATATGTGCCCCATTTGTACACGTTGAAAAAGACATTAACATGAATAAGTGCGTGCCTTTACTCGAGCAACATGTTGAGAAGACGTTACTTACGTAGCCATGACGAGTACTATAGGAAGTGCTCTCAACGCAAAGGGATTGAGTTTTACGATATATTTTATATTTTATGGCAGCTCAAGCTGGATCCGCAAAGAGAACCGGAAGTACAACGAGCATCGCCGGTGCAGTGTAGCGACCATGAACTTGATATATGTGAAACTACTGAACGCATACGTAAACCGCAAGTCTATAGCTGCGCAATTACGTCTCCTTTTTGGTGGCCTTATCGCGTGAGACGCGAAGTGTATACACGATTGCGGAATGAGTGTATAGAAGATGATCACGACTTTTACAGTGCAAAAGACATATATAAATGGACAATACAAATTTATAATAGGATCAAGTGTGAACATGCAGAAAGTTTATACATTGACATTGATGCAGGTATTGGGAGGTGCATCAAATTGGTGGTGACGGACACCTCGCGATCTTTAACCTGTGCGTGTTTGAACGATCCTAGCCATACAAAGACGTTTTATAAAGGTTATGATGAGCGTCATCATTGTGATATCTTGCTGGAGACTTATAAAGATATTACACGCTTCGATCTTTATCAGTTAACGTGTATGCGCTATCACATTCAAAAGTATGAACGATCGTGTGTACGGTGCGGTCGAGTCGCGTGCAATTGCTCCGTAGAAGTGTGAGAGAGACGGCGCGCCTTTACGCGAGCAACATGGTGGACATAAGTCCTGGATGGGATGACTTTTTCAGGTATTATAAATGCTCTGCCGAATCAGTTTTTAAAGATTGTTATTATGAACAAGATATCACCAATACTTTAGAGGGCAAAGAATATCTGAAAGAAGAAGAAACGACCGTGCCACAAGTATCACTGGTGCAGTTTCTTCGCGATCGCGAACTCGGTATACGCGGAACCAGTGAACGCGTAGTCAGACAAGGAGTCGTTATTGAAACCGAGCCTCCATATGACTGGCCTTACCACGTGAGACGGAAAGTGTATAAACGAATATGGCATGAGTGCGAGAGAGAGGAAGAAAAAAAATGATCTGCGAGGAGAAACGGGTGTGCAACAATTATCACCGGTGCAGATTTTTCGCAATCGCGAACTCAGTGGACGCGTAGTTAGACAAGAAATTGTTAACGATAATCCTGAGCCTCCATGGTACTGGCCATATATTTTGAAACGTAAAGTGTTTGAACGAATGTCGTGTGAGTGGAGGAGAAAGCGGAAGAGAGAGGATGAAGGAAGATTTACTCCCCCGTCATATTATAGAAAAGTAAACTTATATTTCTGGGCGCAAGGAATTTCTGACGATATTGAGTTTAATGGTGATGCTCTATACATTACAATTTCTGCAGGTAGTGGGAGGTGTGCCGAAGTGTTGGTGATGGACAACGTGCGTCCTTCGATAAAGTTCTACCATTGCAACGATTCTAAACGTACACAAAAAATACTTGAGAAATCGATATTTGATAACTATAACGCTTGGTTACTTTGGCAAGAGTGGCATGAATATGTCATCCCCTTCTTTCCTCATGATTTTGTGTGTATGCACTATCACGTTTAGGAGTGCGAACGAACATGTTTATGGTGTGATCGAGTCACGTGCAAGTGCTCCGTAGAAGTGTGTGACGTGATTTAAAAAACATTACTATAAAACACAAAAACATGGAACATCTCAGTAAAATTGCGTGCGAACAGTTGGAGCAGTCGCGCCAAGTCGCTACCTTGAGCGAGTATTTCACGTGAGCACAGCGATGCGAGGAAACCGTTAAACAGCTCGAAGAGCATAGTCGCGCCAAGCGTCCGCGGTTCTGGCCCGGAAAAAGACATTTATTGGTGTCGAATGTCAGACTACTCGAGGGTGCGAGAATTCAATTAGACAGACGTTTTATACACAGCGGTGGTGATTTGGTGGTCGCGGGCACCAGTAGTGGCGACGGCAATAACGCGGAAAGACTCGTTTGGCGAGAGATCGATGCCGCGTTTGAAAGCCGTATACTGACCGGTGCGGTGATTAACACAGACTATATCGAACCGCGACAATTTTTGGTGGACGCTGCTAGTGTAGTACTCGAGAAAGTGCAAGACGCTATAAACAGACACAACAGCGTGAAAGTGAACACCGTGTTCAACGGTGAGTTTGTGACGGGCGATAAACGTGACAATAAGAGTATGAACACGACTAACTATGATCTATTCCCTGGTGGAAATAATTTTACAACAATTTACGTATTTCTAAGAAAAATTACAATCTTATACAACAAATCACAAATTTCTATAAAGTTGTGAAAATTGTAGAAATTCATTGTAAATTGTAGTAAATTGTAGTAAGTTGTGAAAAGTAATGTAAAATTTTTACAAATTTTAACAACTTTTTACAAACATTTTTATAAGAACGTAGTAAATTGTAGAAGTTGTAGATTATTGTAAAAATCACAACTATCTAACATTCTATGAATATTTTTTATGAGAATGTAGTAAATTGTAGAAGTTGTACATTCTTGTAAAAATCACAACTATTTACAACTTTCTACAACATTCTAAGAATATTTTTGTGATTAAAAGTAAGATATAAACAAAGTATAGAGGAGACCAAGGCTGGATGTTACAGGGGTAAAACCTTACAGCTATAAAAAGTAGTTTATTAAACCGTCTAAAGAACGCTAAATGACGATAAACACTTGCAGCAACATCAACTATCACTCCTCACACGCCAATCGCACGAACGATTTTTTTATCGCGTCTCGAATGTTCGATTTTGGTGACGGGGCTAAAAGTTACAAATATTCAGGGTTGGTTGTGACATGTCAAGTTAAACTCGTCTATTCCATAATTAAAAATGAAAGACTGCTTACGTAATACGTACGTTAATTGACGTTATTAATGTCTAAGTAAAATAAATTATTCAAGTAATGAAAAACTGTTGCTGTCACCTGTTTCCCCGTATGGTGTTACAACTAACCCCACGGGTCGGGGTAGAAAGTTACACTGGCAAATTTTATAAATCAATTAATTTCTCCTATAAGTTGCAAAAACCTATCCTTGCGTTCTTTATCGCATTTTGAAGCTAAATAATCATACATTTCACAATCGTAGCATAACAAAAGAACACTTGTTCCGATAAAACCGGTAACATCACATTTTCCCAAAAATGTCACAACCAGCCCCCCTGACCCTTACTTGTCCCACTCTAACTTATATTGCACCAGTGTGCACTAGTTCAGAAGTGCAGAAATAGAAACAGACCTTATTGCTCATATAATTAAGTTGTAGATTTCAGCATAGTCCGATGAAAAAATGCCGAACATGTCGCATATTTACCCAGTGACAAGGCTGATGTTGAATCGACGTCAATTCAACGTCAATTTATCGGAAACTTATCGACATCGAAATTGACATCGAGAATCAGCCGATATCAATCAAGTTGTTTTGGCATCAAGAGTTGCTTCTTTCTAAGTTACCTGTGTTCAAAACTCTAAAAATTTTGTCTAAAATTAAGAGACCATGGCTGGTATTTATAGACGGATCTTATTTCAAAACCGTCTTAAGTAATGTCTTAAGACGCTAATACGGCTCTGTGATTGGTTCATGACATCTTAAGATTGTACTTGAGACGGTCTTAAATATAAGATCCGATTCTAAATACGGGCCTATGAATATCGGCCTGTCACCATGATGAGAATATGCAGAAAGGCATCGATTCGATATCGATCGACATCGAATCGATGACTATCTGCATACTCTCATGTGGTGATAGTCTTAATTTTAGACAAAATTTTAAGAGTTTTGAACACAGGTAACTTAGAAAGAAGCAACTCTTGATGCCAAAACAATTTGATTGAAATCGGCTGATTTTCGATATCAATTTCGATGTCGATAAGTCATCGATTCGATATCGAATCGATGACCAACATCATGAATTTTGTAAGAAATACATATATATATATGAAGCCGACCCTATTAAAAGCTGACACCTTCTGTACGTCTGCTAACAATAAGTGTAACATATGTAGATAATACGAAACGTCTTCATTAATTAATGTTGTAGTACAGTGCGGAAGGTGACTGACTCAAGAGTCAGGGGTTTCAGGTTTAAATCCAGCGGTGGTAAGCAAATTTTCTAAGTACAATATAAATTCATTTAATTAAGCTTGCACGCAATCAAGATTTTTACAATTCGCGTTTCTTTAGACGGTTTAATAAACTACTTTTATAGCTGTAACTTTTTACCCCTGTAACATCCAGCCCCGGTCTCCCCTATACTTTGTTTATATCTTACATTTAATCACAAAAATATTCCTAGAATGTTGTAGAAAGTTGTAAATAGTTGTGATTTTTACAAGAATCTACAATTTCTACAATTTACTACATTCTCATAAAAATATTCATAGAATGTTGTAGATGGTTGTGATTTTTACAATAATCTACGTCTACAATTTACTACGTTCTCATAAAAACGTTCATAAAAAATTGTTAAAATTTGTAAAAATTTTATATTACTTTTCACAACTTACTACAATTTACTACAATTTACCATGAATTTCTACAATTTTCACAAATTTGTAGAAATGTGTGATTTGTTGTATAAAATTGTAATTTTCTTAGAAATACGTAAATTGTTGTAAAATTATTTCCACCAGGGAATAGATCATAGTTATTCGTGCTCATACTCTTATTGTCACGTTTATCGCCCGTCACAAACTCACCGTTGAACGCGGTATTCATTTTCACGTTGTTGTGTATTTTTATAGCGTTTTGCACTCGCTCGAGCACTACACCAGCAACGTCTTCCAAAAATTCGATATAGTCTATGTTAATCACCGCACCGGTCAGTATACGGCTTTCGAACGCGGTATCGATTTCTCGCCAAACGAGTCTTTCCGCGTTATTGCCGCCGCCACTGCTAGTGCCCGCGACCACCAAATTACCACCGCTGTATATGAAACGTCTGTCTAATCGAATCCTCGCACCCTTGAGTAGCCTGACATTCGACACTAATGAATGCCTATCCTCGGGAAAAAGCCGTGGACGCTTGACGCGAGTGTGCTCTTCGAGCTGTCCAACGACTTTCTCGCATCGCTGAGCCCACGTGAAATACTCGCCCAAGGTAGCGACTTGGTGCGACTGCTCCAACAGTTCGCGTGCAATTTTCTTGAAGTGTTTCATGTTTTTTCAAGTTTTTGCACTATTTTTAAATCTTTTGGCTCGCCGAAATCTTCCTTATATTTGCGACAGGATGTCTTTTAAATACGAGAAAGTTATCTCTCCATGCGTCGCTTAGTGGTGTCGTTGCGAACTACCGTCGAACTAGCAAGACTTTCAAATCACATATGCGGTTTCGACGCGCTTCATTCCTTGTTACATAGAATCTATCGTCCTTTCCTCTCCTTCCACCTAGAGCATCGCGTATTGTTTCTTCTTCTATCTACTGCATAGTGTCGTCAGATCGATTGTTCATCATATGCGTCGTAGAAATGATGAAACATGACACCGCAACGCCATAAGCAAATGACGCCGCAAAACATGTACCGACACGTTCGTCGAAACTCCGATAAACGAGTCTTCCTAGAAAAAATGATGAAACATGACACCGCGATGCCATAACCGAATGACGCCTCAAAACATGTCCCGACACGTTCGTTGAAACTCCAATAAATAAGTCTTCCTAGAAAAATAATGAAACAAGACACCGTGACAGTTACATCGTCCTCATTGAGCGAAACATGTCCCAACACGTTTGTCCGAAACTTTGATAAACAGCGATTTTCAGAATACGTTCTAGAAGCATTAATTTCCCACCACCACCACCACGTCATAGTCTTAACAAGTGGGAGGGTGTTGCCGCTTATACGCTCCGTTACTTTTTATGCGATCGATCAGTCTTGTATCAACCGCCTGTACAAACGGTCGACTTGTCATAACCGAGAGTGAAAATGTATTCCGCTGAGAGAAGCAGCAGCAACAGCGGTATCAGTGGTGGCATACGCATGAATTATTACGTGCCGATTTTCGAAGCTGAAACTCCATCGAATCAGCGTACTACGTAAGTATTACTTTGCATAAATTTTTTCAAAACCTATTTTTTTCGTAAATCATTTATCTATTTTTCTTTTTTTACAGTTTTGATAACTCGGAACCTCGTTACACGCCTCGCATTTTAAGCAGACGATTTGCCCTGACACCTACAGCTTATAAGTATTTGGACATTGGGATCAGCGTGAGACCTGTGCACAATTCCTTTGTGGAATTGGTTCTTGGTGACAACCGAGGAAATCGGATCGCGCTGCCCCATGGAACATGGACAACGTTTATCGAAAAACGTGCTGATATCGAGCGATTCCTCCATTCAACCGCGCCTTTATCAATATCGATTTGAGATCTAGTTGTAGAACTTGTTAAAGTACGCAGCAAAAATAATGCAAAACTTACGTTAAACGATACATGTTTGTACATGAAGCCATCAACTGTACTGTTTTTACTCGAGCTTGAACATTGTGTCGAGCATGAATATTTCACGCTGTGCCAGAATACACAAGAGGTAAATGAGAGATTCGATCGACTTGTTTATAGTTTGCAAAGCAAGTGGTTTACTGTATCCTCGAGAGACGACGCAATTAAATTCTTACGCGATGCGTATGACAAAACCTCCGTCATAGATTGCGAGCTACTAGCTTTTGCTGTGGATGAACTTATGCGTGATGCCGTGACTAGACGGGGATATTCTGTAGTGTGTTAATATGAATAAATAAAAAAACATATATGTAAAAAAACTTTTAAATTTATTTTCCTTCCACATCCTCCTCCTCTATTCCTTATTCGAATATTAAAATTAAATACACAGCGCATGACAGGCAAACGGGAGAGAGAGAAAGAGAGAGAGAACGCGAAGAGACACACAATGGTGAGCGCATGATAGGCGAACGGTAGAGAGAGAGAACGCGAAAGGGCACGCGAGCGAGAGCGAGAGAGCGCGAACGAGGACGCATGCGGGGCCTAACGCGGCATCCCTCCCCCGCTGACCCTTCGCGGCCCTAACGCGGTACCCTCTCTCCCCGCGGACCCTACGCGGCTTTCACGCGGTACCCCTCCTTTTGGATCGCCGCGACGCCCCGAAAACATAACTCTTCCTAGAAATATGATGAGACACCGCGCAGTTCTACATCCTCAGAAAAGATGTCTGATTACTAGACAAAAAATGTTCTTGACACATTTAATCTCATTACAACCTGAAGTAGCATCAAAATAGAACAATATTTAGATTAAATCAATAATTCCTATTCTCCTTTTGCAAATAAAATAAGATTGACTTATTATCTTGAGACAAGAGCAACTTATATAAATGTAAGCTTATACATATATTTTTGCATGTAGAATAATTCTTTACTCAATGTAATGCTCGCAATGTTTAAAATAAGATTGATTTACTATCTTGAGACAAGAGTAACATATATAAATTTAGGCTTATATATTCTTGCATTTAGAATAATTCTTTATTTGATATTAGAGCGGGCGATGTTAGCGCCATAATATTTGGCGCGATGTGTGCTACTGCTCTTTAGTCGACGCCAAACTTCGCCAAACGTTGCGTAGTTATATACGCGGATTGCAGCTTCGCGTATTGATATATAATTATTGTTTATCGTCCCGCATTAATTTTCTGTTGTCGCGGGTCGCCGCGTTGTAAAGTTGCGCCTACTTCTATCGTAAATGATTATCGTAAGCTCCTTACGACGATCGCAATGCTCGTCGTGACAGTTATCGTAACCTCATCGATGAGTTGATTCAACTTGATCTCTGACGATTACAACGCTTGTCTAGCGTTACAACACTAACCTAATCTGTCAGCCTTCTCGACGCGCGAAGAAAAGTGTGTTTATAGATATATTAACATAAATATATTGTTTACGAGAGTTTCTTTGCTTACGATCACGATCGCAGTTACGATAGATGTAGGCGCACCTTAATGTGTAATAAAATGTACGTCGTGTAACATCGGGAGTGCCGTGCAAAGTGCCGCGCGATCGTTGTATCGAGACGATTACCGCGACCGCGTTAACGTAGGATAAATTCAGGAGAGATGCCACCTTTCTTGGAAGAGACGCCACCCCACCGAAAGCCACCGACAACGAGACGAAAACCGAGTGATAGTGATCGACTTACTTTTATATCAGAAGTAGCTCAGAAATATGAGTTTTCAGAATAGTTCAGTAGAATAGATTATTAGCTCAGCGTTAGTGTATTAGGCTACCATTCCTTAGGTGCGGAATCTTAGATTCAAATCCCGTCAATGCGTTATCATCAATTGTAAAACAATGGGTAATTTTAATTAACAAAACAGAATATATGCGAAACTATGAATACACCCTGGCGGAAAAAATTCTACAACTTTTTATGTAACAACTCCGCCAAACTACAACCAATTACGAAAATAGTAAGAGAAACTACAAACATGTAAATGTCGTAATAAAGCGTAGTTTCTCGTAAAAAAGTTCTACAACTTTTGACTATATACAATGAACTTCTACAACCGAGACGTAGTTTATCATACATTCTCATTAAAATTTATAATTTATTAATGTTGCAAAATAAGACGTAGTTTTGCTTAAAAAATTTCTACAATTTTTGACAATATACAATAAACTTTTACAACCGGGACGTAGTTTATCGTACATTCTCATTAAAATTAATAATTTATTAATGTTGCAATAAGACGTAGTTTTGCGTAAAAAATTTCTACAATTTTTGACAATATACAATAAACTTTTACAACCGGGACGTAGTTTATCGTACATTCTCATTAAAATTTATACTTTATTAATGTTGCAATAAGACGTAGTTTTGCGTAAAAAATTTCTACAACTTTTGACAATATACCCCCCCGACGGGTTCCCACCTTGTCGTAGCTTCGGGGCTGGCGCACGCGGTCCGCGGGGCGCTGGGGACGACGGGACCGCTCGGCGGACACGGCGCGTACGGGGGCTGCGGGTGGCCGCGCTGAGGCGGGTGGAGGGGTTTAAGGTCGCGCGCGGGGTTCACCCGCTCAGGGGTGTAGCCGGGCGCGACCGACTAAGAGGAACCTCCCAAGCCAAGGAGTGTGCAACCGTGCTGAAGGCTGCGTGGCGTAGGGGGTGCTGCGTCGCAAACGGTGCCTCCCGGATACCGGGCGCCCTCCGGGAGTATTTAACCAAACCCCGGGCAATCGCGGCTCTGCCTGGGTGAAATCGCGCGACCGCGGTACTCGTGGGAACAAAATGAGTGAACCCAGTACTAAAGACTTTACAGATGTCCTCCAGGGAGTGGCCACCTTAGGTGACGAACGACCGGAGGAGCCGGATAAGGCCCAGCCACAAGCCGGTAAAAACCGGATTAAAAAATTTAGTGGGGCGGCGCGTCGCCGCTATAAAAAGCAGAAGCAGATGGAGGAGAAGGGTGTGGCTGAAAAGCCTATTCCAGAACCAAACTCTGCTCCTGTGGCAATACTGGAGACGGGGGAGCGCGTGTCCGCTGGGTCGTACAAACGACTCAGGTCGGAACAGAGCACACCCAGTCCCGATACTGCACAGCCGGGCAAAAGGCCTAAGATCGCCGTCGATCAAAGAACTTTTGCCCAGACAACATCCGGCCTGGTTAGGGTGGCCATGGTTCCCATGGACTACCCTGAACGCAGGTTGGACGACAACGAGGTGGTCCTCTTGAAGGAAAAGGTGAGGAACCGTATCCTTGGCATTGCGAAGGGTACCAAAGCTCCCACCTTCAAGGGCACCGTTGATAGGGACGGGGCGGTCATTTTCAACTGCACCGATAAAGAGACTGAAGGGTAGCTTCGAAGCCTAACTTCAGAAATAGATTTAAATGGGGTCCGGCTGCGTGTGCTGCGGCTCGATGAGCTTCCTAAGCGACATCGGGTCGTAGTGCATGTGGAGGACCCTAAGATGCCTGTCAAGGAAGCGATAGAGCTACTTGACAGGCAAAATCAGGGACTCCAGGCCGCGGGTTGGGTGGTCGCGAGGGGCAGCGAAAGTAGAGATGCCACGAGCACCCACTTCGCTGTTCTTATCGGGGAGGGAGCGTTGAGGGCTCTTGAAGCACTCAATTTTAAGCCCTTCTGCGGACTCGGCCAGGCGACGGTTAAGTTGCCTGGAAGTAACTGCGGAGGGGCAACGAGTAAGAAGGTGGATAAGGCGGATACTGCTTAGAAATGGCGGACTCGGGTATCCCCTTCATACAAATTAACTTGCATCACAGCAAAAGCGCCTCGGCTGTATTGGCCAAGTGCGCAGCTGAGATGCACACAAAGCACTTATTTCTCATCCAGGAACCGTGGCTTATTAAAGGACGCATTATGGGCCTGGGTGGTTGTGGTAGGTTGTTTAAAGCCGACAATGCGGACCGACCAAGGACATGCATTGCGGTAAAAGGATTAGACGCTTGTCTACTACCACAATTCAGTGACGGCGACTTAGTCGCTGTAAAACTGAAACTGAAGATGGCCGATGGGGGGTCAGGGGTCTGATAGTGGGGTCTGTTTACATGCCCTACGATTCGGAAGAACCGCCCCCCCCCCCCCAGAAGAACATGATAGAATTAGTGGCTTATGCGAGAGAGAGAGAGAGAGAGGGCTAAACCTGCTCTTGGGGTGTGATGCAAATTCCCACCATCTAGTGTGGGGAAGCACCGACATAAACCCGAGAGGGGAAAGCCTACTCAATTTCGTTATAAACACTGACTTGCAAATCCTAAATAAAGGAACGGAACCAACCTTCCTGGACTCTAGAAGACAGGAAGTGATAGACATCACCTTATGCACAAAGGGCATGGTGGATCTGGTGGCGGGATGGAAGGTCTCAAATGAACCTTCAGGATCCGACCACAGGCAGATCCGTTTTGACCTTGTGCAAGTACAAAAGGAAGACAAGTGGGGGAGAAACCCCAGGAAAACAATTTGGGAGGGCTTTAGGGCCGACTTAGCAAGTCGGCTTAAAAATGCTCCGACCAGATTTCACACGAAGGAGAACCTGGAATCACCAGGAGAACCTGGAATTGGCGTCGGACGTTATGAATGATGCCATCAGAGAATCCTTCGAGATGAATTGCCCATTGGAGCTGAAGAACGCCTCAACCAAAATTTCATGGTGGAATAAAGAGCTATCAAAGCTCAGGGCTGAGGGGAGAAGGCTCTTTAATAGGGCTAAAAAAGTGGACACGCCGGTAGCCTGGGAAAAGTACAGGGACTCTCAGCGTGTCTATAAAAAAGCGATAGTTAGCGCTAAGAAAGTAGGGTCGAGAAATTTCTGCGCAAGTATCGAGAGTGCTCCAAAAGCATCCAGACTGTGCAGAATCCTCTGCAAAGAGAGCAACCCACAGTGGAGTTGTCTCAAGCTACCTAGTGTGGAGTTCACTGAATCAACCGGAGAGACTGAATCATCTCATAGAGGTCCACTTCCCTGGGATTTCAGAAGATCTCTTCAGAAATAGAAAGCCAAGGACAGCCTAGGGTTATATACAAGCCCAGGGCATGGGATTTGGCGGCAAAGGTGGTTTTCCCACAGGCAGTGGGCTGTCGGTTTCTTCGAGCCGTATAAGGCTCCGGGACCGGACGGTATACACCCCATACTTCTCCAAGAGGGCCTAGGAGTAATGTTAGGCCCATTGACCAAAATCTTTAGGGCTAGCATTGCTCTAAGACATGTCCCCCAGAAATGGAGAGCCACCAAGGTGGTTTTTATTCCCAAGCCCGGTAGGAATGGACATATCAGGGCTAAGGACTACAGACCTATCAGCCTAACACCCTTTTTTCTGAAGACCCTAGAAAGACTGGTTGATAGGTTTCTTAAAGATGGACCTTTAAGGGACCATCCCCCAGCTAGTGCTCAGTATGCCTACAGGGAGGGCAGGTCTACTGAGACCGCTCTACACCACCTGACGGGCAAAATAGAGACACAGCTAGAGGCTAAAGGAGACGCTATTGGGACCTTTTTGGATATCGAAGGGGCTTTTGATAGCACCTTGACCATAGCTATCAAAGAAGCATTGACCAGACATGGGGTCCCGGAACCGCTGGTGGACTGGATAGAGGACATGTTGGCGGGGAGGAACCTGATGGTCATACACGACGACACTGTTATAAGTGGCAAACCAGGCAAAGGATGCCCACAGGGAGGGGTCTTATCCCTCCTACTTTGGTGCCTTGTCGTTAACGATCTCCTAATGGAGCTGCAAGAGAAGGGTTTCCTGACCTGTGGCTATGCGGATGACATAGCTATAGTGATTATGGGATCCTTTCTAAACATACTAAGGGATCGAATGAACGATGCCCTGAAAATCGTCCAAAAGTGGTGTAAGGCTAAAGGTCTGACGGTAAATCCGTCAAAGACCAATTAAATAATCTTCACCAGGAAATACAAACCGGAACCTATCGAGCCTTTTAAGCTCTGGGGAAAGGTAATTCCTTTCACGGATTCAGTTAAGCACTTGGGCCTGTTTCTAGACCCTAAACTTAGCTGGAAATTGCACCTTGCAGAAAGCAGGAAAAAATTCTACACGTGCATGTGGATGTGTAGAAGAGCCATGGGCAAGTCTTGGGGCATCAGCGCTGGGGTGGCCTTATGGCTATACAGGGCGGTGCTATTACCGAGACTGCTCTATGCGGCTGTGATCTGGTGGCCCAGGACGAGGAAAGTGGAGGCAAAGAACCTTCTGCAAAGCCTACAGGGTAGTTACCTAAGGGCGGCAGTAGGGGCTATGAAAACCACACCTACAGAGGCGCTGGAGGTAGCACTCTGTGTACCTCCCCTGGACCTTGCAGTAGTTAATGCAGCCAGAAACGCAGCATATAGACTAAAGTGTCAGGGAGAATGGAGGAATACAGGTCTAGGGCACACGAAGCTTAGCCTCCTCCAGAAACAACCTTTCACTTTAAAACAAGACAGGACTCTAAGGAGATACCAGTTGGTAAAACATTTTAAAAAATGGATACCAACCAGAAAAGAATGGTTGGACCCGAAGAGAGCCAAGGACCCCAATGTGGACCTGTGGTTCACCGACGGATCAGGCATTGATAACCGCTTTGGAGCGGGAATTTATGGACCGAAGGATGACCATAGGGAGAGCATTCCTATGGGAAGCCAGTTTACAGTCTTCACGGCTGAAATACTGGCTATCCTGAGGTGCATAGAACACCTTCTGGAAAATAACACAAAAGGAAGGAGAATAAACATCTGCTCGGACAGCAGAGCAGCTATACTAGCGTTAGCAAAGACAACTACCGAATCGGGAGAGGGCGCACTGGGAGGATAGAAGAGAACGAGAGAGGGCAACGAAGAGGATGAGAACGCTTGTGTGGAGCGATGTGGAAGGTGCGGGACCAATGGAAAGAAGAAAGTTTATGGAGGTAATAGCAGAGGCAGCCCTGAATAGAAAAGCGAGAGTAAAGGACGTAGTGGAGATAAGGGGCGAGGGAAGAAAAGAGGTACTATTGGTAGAGATGGAGGAGAAGGAGGATAAAGAGGAATTGTTTGATAAGCGCTGGGAGCTCAGAAGAAGATGGGGGGTCACGGTGGACGAAGAACTGACGAGAGAGGAAAGACATCTCAGATGGAGGATAGAGGAAAAGGCAAGAAAGGAAAGAAGAGAAGGTAACTCCGTGGTGGTGACAAGTAGAAGATTATGGGTCAACGGCAAGGAGGTGAGATAGGATGATCTCACGAATGAATGGAGGAGAATATAAAGAAAGAGGCATGGAGAGAAGAGAGATGAAGGAAGAGGAGGCTGTGAGGGGAGAGAAGGAAAAGGAAATATGGGCTCCTGATATTTTGTTGATTTGGTCTTTATTGCTTTACCTGTTCGTTTTGTTTATGTGTAGATTCTAAGACTGGAGGAATGGAAAGGCTGAAGGGTGTTAACAGGCAGGTTAGAAGGAGCAATGGTGAGGGAGCGGCCAAGGAAAACAATTAGGAGGCTGAGACAGCGAAGGACAGATAAGAGGAAGCCAAGGGGGGGGGGGGGACGGAGGAGATACTCAAAGGCAGTGAGGAAAGGAAATTTTGAGGAAACAGCGGAGGGACCACGGGGAGGGAAATCGAGGGTGAAGTAGAGGGAGGGAAAAGTCCGGGAAAGGGTAAGGAAATCGTGGATGGGAGGGGGTTTTTTAGAATGTGAAAGGTCACATATGGCCAGGACGGTTGCTAGGGGTTAACATTTTGTAAAGGTTTTGGGAACGTTTCCGTAAAAAACGCCTTTGTAAAACCCCATTGGGGTCACACAAATAAAGTCTATTGAATTGAATTGAATTGACAACTACCGAATCATCATTGGTTTGGGATTGCATGCTGGCACTAGAGAAATTGAGTGGACCTAATAAGGTCACTTTGGTATGGGTGCCTGGGCATGAAGGAATACCCGGCAACGGAACCGCAGACACACTGGCCAAGAAGGGAGCAAATGAGGCACCATCTGGCCAAGTAGCAGGAGTTCTTTTTGCAGTAGGCAAAAAGAATATTAGGTGTTGTCTGGATAGAGAGCACTTGGTCAGGTGGGAGGCAACTAAGACCTGCCGCCAGGCCAAGATCCTGATGAATAACATCAGGCCAAGTAGGGCTAAAGAACTACTGGCGCTGAATAAACAGAGACTAAGAGCGGCAGTGGGACTGCTTACAGGCCACTCCACGCTACTCAGAGCACACCTATTTAATCTCGGACTCGAGGAACGGAAGGAGTGCCGTTTATGTGGGGACGAGAAAGAAGACAGCGTGCATATATTGTGTCATTGTCCGGCACTTATATGCAAAAGATACAAAACCTGGGGACGAATGTACCTAAGTCCTCAGGATTTAGAAAGAGCAAGGGTGACAGATCTAGTAAACCTGGTACTAGGTTCTAGACTGGCTCCAAGCACCTAGCTAACAAAAGAGTGGGGAGATACAATGGATCATACCGATCTAGGTGTCCTCAGGGACTTCAATAGAACCACCCACTACTTTGCTACTACTACTACTACTACTTGACAATATACAATAAACTTTTACAACCGGGACGTAGTTTATCGTACATTCTCATTAAAATTTATAATTTATTAATGTTGTAAAATAAGACGTAGCTTCGCGTAAGAAATTTCTACACCTGCAAACAAGACGTATAAGTTAATCGTACATTGGCATTAAAATAATAACTTTACAATCCCCACACAGCACAAAACGAAACAGAAATGTTTCAGAAACGTTTCAAAGTTTCCAAAAGTTTCTAAGTAACACTAAAACATTGTTGGTACATCTAAGAAACATAACATAGAAACGTAACATTTGAAATGTTTACGCGATTATGAAAGGTTTTTACATATAAGTGAAAGATGCTGAAATATTATACGTATACATGACGTGTTTTCTTTATCTCTTACATCTCAAATAACTTTTTTAGTTGTGATTCTAGAACAAAATGCTTCAGACAAAAGTTGTACGGTTTCAAGGAGGACATAAGATAGTAGCAATGATTTGACCTTGGACAGTTGTTTGAAGGTCACATGAAGGTTACCTTCAATTTTTTAAATGAAACCTTCCTACTTTTTATTACATATTCTTGGTGCCCTTGTCGAGACGCTTTCAAAACACTATAATAAAGTTCTCTTTTGTTAAGAATTTTCTGAGATATTTCAAATTTTGTCATGGTATTTTTAATTATAAAATATAAAATATCTCTTAAAGTATTCACTATTCGATGACTACCTTGATACTTTTATACGGAATAATGAAAGGAATCGAATGATGTAAAAAAACCGACAAATAATTTGAAAAAAAGGCCATAAGGCGATAAGCATGGTGAATCGGCCCCCGGCGGATCTTATTCATAATTTCAGGATATGTTGGTACTATATAAATATAAAGATCCTGAAAGTTTCAGACCGCTAACTCAATTGGTTTTCCAGTAATAAAAAATTAACTGAAAAATAAATAAATAGTATTTTTTTTTCTTAGAAATGGCTCAATCGATCTGGCTGAAAATTTAATATGTTTTGTAGGCACATAATTACTTTTTAAAAACATAAGATCAGCTTGGTCGCTTTATCAAATCCTTTAGAAAAAAATTATTTTTCCTTAAATTATTTTTTTTCACTGTGATACTATTCCAGTAAAATTATGGAACAATTTTTTTTTAGAAGTCTTATATAACCACTAATAACGTAAATTTTTTCAAATTTTTCCTTGAGGTACGCCATATTTAAAAAAATTTCTTTAGCATAAATAATTTGTTTAATTTAATATTTCTCGCCAGATTTCTATAAAATCAACGTATATTTTTTGAATTTATGTTTAAAAAAATCATAATTTTGTAAGAGCAACAAAAAAATTTTTTTTTAAATAAAAAAAAAATTAAAAAAAAAGATTTAAACCTAAATAATCGTCATATAATAACCGTGTTTAATTAAGTAATTTTTAATCACAAATGATATAATAAATTAAATTCAAATATTTGATGCTTTTAATATGAATATTATAGCTTACACGGTTTATTACTCAAAGCTGCGCGGAGCAGCATCGAATATGACCAAATATCTGCGAAGAATTCCGAATAATTTAAAAAGTAGTATTTTGTTTCTATTCTTCCACGATTACACACAATTACATTTTTTATTTAATTTAGAATAAAAAACTTATCAACTTTTTACTTGTTATTATATTATATTTTATTCGGAACTATTTGTAAACATTCGGTAATATTCGATGCTCCGCGCAGCTTTGAGTAATAAACAATGTACGCTATAATAATCATATTAAAAGCATGAAATATTTGAATTTAGTTTATTATAATATTATTTGTAATTAAAAATTACTTAATTAAACACGGTTATTATATAACAATTATTTATGTATAAATATAACTTCTAATTTTTTTCTTTTTTTTAATTTAAAGAAAAAATGGTATTTATGCATAAAAGCGACTCCCTCTCCGATTTGGTTTATTTTTTAATATGTTGTTGGGGATGTCTTCCCGAGTCATTTCATATATATATATATAAGGGTCGGACTCAAATAGTTTCGGAGATACAGGCTGAGAAAAAGGATAAAAATAATAAATACGAAAATAAACGTTTAATGATGATTTATTCAACTCTATGTGACGTGACATAGTCGCGTCCACCGCCCGGAAGGCTCGGCCGAGGGGAAAGCCGGGGATGCCGCCTCGACCCGAGTCGAGGAGGCGCGTTTAAGATAACCATATTTTGCGAGGCGTAAGTTGGTTATAGGAAGAGCGCGGCGAGCGTCGCGGGGGTGGGCAGCCAGCCACCCAATGTAACGACCACGTGTTGCGACGAGGGAGAAACCAAGCGTCAGCGGGGACCGAACGGAGCAGCACGCCGACAACCGAGTCACGCCCGGACCCGCCGCCGGGCCGTCCCGCGGTCCCGCGAGGAGAGCCGAGGCCCCCGAGCCCACCGCAACGAGGAAGCCAAGGGCGCGCCGCCACGCTTCGAATGAAGGACGCAGCATCGCTACCGCGGAGCGGATGTGCGACCCTGAACGCCGCAGCCGGGGACTTGGACTGCACCGGTCAGTGGCCAAGGCCTGGCCAGCCTGGCGCACCTGTATCAAACTCGGAGAGTCCCGACCGGTACCGCCACTGAAAGTAGGCGAGGAGCACTCCAGTTGAAAGTCCCGCGGGCGAGCGGCAGACGTCACGTGGGACGTCGTGAGCGGCGAGAGCAGCGCGAAGAGCGGAACGGCGGAGCTGAGCGGCCGCGGGCGGCCGCGCATGCGCGGGACCCAACGCGGTCCGAACCGGCGAACGACTCGGCAGTCTCGGCACTGTTGGGATTTCGTCGTGAGCCGCCGTGGTGACAACACGTGTGCTCTCATATATACTTGTGTCGAGCGTCGGACTTCGCGTCTTATTATGGATCATCTGCTGCATTGAGCGACTTGGCTGGTTATGGATCGACTCTCGTGATTTATGGATCTTTGAATTATCCGTACACATCCGTTGAATGGTCTGGGCGATCGCCGGCCATTTCTCGAGCGAGGGTTACTGGCTCCTCATAAGATCATCTGCAAGGAGTGAAGTTAAGTCTATTCCTTCTCCTTCTGTAAGGGAATGCAAGTTTTTGAGCGAAGTAATAATCAATTTCTTTTCTTATCTTAACTTTTTTCTTCTTTTGGGAATAATTGAGTTTGTTCTTTTCTTTCTTATGCGTTGTATCTTGCGTGTTCTGTATATATGAATTTTTCGTATCTTTTCATTTTATAATTATTATATATTATTTATCGCTCCTCGATAATCGCTATCCTATGCATATTTCATAATACTTTAATTTTTTCTTTCTTTACTTATATTGTTTCTTACGTTCTTTGCATATAGTTCTTTTGTGTATTCACTTTTCGATTGCATTATTCATATTGCGTATATACATTTATTATCTGCGTTATTCTTAAAATTTTTATAATAGATTTTTCGGTTTATATGCGTGTGTAATTTTAAGTTTATTGGTCTGAATTCCTTAAGCATGCCGTGTTTACTTTCGTCTCCTTGACCTTATTTACGAGTTCTTATATTTATCTTCTATTGTTCTGTTCTATGTTCGCGTGCGTGTAAATATATTTTGGTCGTCGTTCACATTCCTTTTGGACTGTGTGTTTTTCTTATTATATAGCCTTTCTCAATTTGAAGTTTCATCATGCCGAAGAACGGGAATCGTAAATCTCCTAAAGAGAAGGATAATGGGGTCGCGGTTAAACGACCTCGCAATGAAACGAGTATTGATGGTAGTATTATACCGGACTTGAATAAGTCTTCTTCTTGTGGAGATCAAACTTTTGGTAGAGAAAGGTTCTTATTATCGCAAAAAAACAACAGATATTCTGATTCAATTGTCGCGCCCTATCCTGTTCATATCGAGTCTCTTTCGCCGTCTATGAATATTGGTAATCTCCATCCCATGAATATGGGTAAATTATTGTGTGCGAGATTTAATAGCGTCTCTGCGATACGCACTGGAAAGAAATTTAATTTGCGTCGACTTCTCTTCCTACGTGGAAGCAAATGATCTGATATCTAGTAATAATATTTTATCCAACGATTTGTTCGCTTATGCTCCGAATTACAAAATTTTTCGTTGCGGTGTGATTAGAGATGTGAATCCTTCCCTTTCGCTTGATGAAATTCAGAAGGGCATTACGTGGCCCTTTGACCCGGTTGTGATTCACTCTCTTGAGAGGCTTAAATTTCGCGATAAGACTAGTAATGAATTGATCGATTCTGCTTCTGTAAAGGTGGTTTTTTCTTCTAATCTTCTCCCTTCACATATTGATATTTGGAGGGTTAGGTGTAAAATATTTCCGTTTATCAATAAAGTTCGCAAGTGCTTAAATTGCTTTAGATGGGGGCACTCCACCTTTACCTGTAGAGGCGTTAAGTAATGCGATAGATGTAGTTCACATCATCATTCTTCGGAGGGTTGTGATTCGGACCCTAAGTGTATAAATTGTGGTGGGGAACATTTCTCCTCTGATACTTCTTGCCCTGTTTTTATTGCGCATAAAATAATTAATACTGTAATGGCGTATACGAATGCCTCTTACGCTCAAGCAAAAAGAATTATTAAGACAAGGAAGATTGATTCTTGTCAACAGGCTGTGAGTGCTTTTAGGAGTCATGCTTATATGATCTGGAATAAGTTTGACATATTTAAAGATTCTTTTCATACTCGAAGTTCCCGTATTAATTCTCATAATAAAAAGAAACGTTCTCGGAGAACTAATAGTGCTGACTCTGATTTTGGCTCTCCTTCTGATGATACAATTCGTCCACCCTCTGTGGAAATGACCTCTGCTGAACAGGTCCCTACTCCTGCGGATCCTAATTTGGTAAATATGCGTATTAGGTCAAACCTCACCGATGACCTTGACCTTGACATATGTTGTCAGGGTCACCCTCCTGAGTGACCTTTAGAAGATTTTAGCCGGCGGTCATTGTTTATTAAAAAGTTATAAACAAAAAAAGTTTGACAAATATAGCAGTTATTTTGAGTATTGAAAGGCATAAACGACCTTGATCTTGACATATGTTGTCAAGGTCACCCTCCTGAGTAACCTTTAGAAGGTTTTAGCTGGCGGTTATTGTTCATTAGAAAGTTATAAACAAAAAAAATTTGGTGGGGAAAATTATTTAAAGCAGTGAATTGTTGGTATAATCATGGCAAAAGCATGTTAAAGCTTTGTTAAAGCAAATAATAGTTGGTTATTGACAAAAACCTATAGGTTAGTGACGCGCTTTACAAGTATGTGCTTTCTAAGTTGAAGAACATACAAAGCACATACAAAGCACATACAAAGCACACACTTATAAAGCGCGCCACTAACCTATAGGTTAGTGACGCGCTTTACGTAAGTGCTTTGTAAGTTGAAGCACATACTCTCTATTCTCTGCTTTAAATAAGTTTTCTTTCAATATACCAACAATTCGCTACTTTAACTAACTTTCCTTTGTTCATACATGTACTATTTCCACATAAATATCAGTCATTTATGTCTATTAGTACTCAAAATAACTGCTATATTTTTTAATTTTTTTTGTTTATAACTTTTTAACGAACAATGACCGCCGGCTAAAACCTTCTGAAGGTCACTCAGGAGGGTGACCATGACAACATATGTCAAGGTCAAGGTCATTGGTGAGGTTTGACCTAATATGCATATTTACCCCTAATTTAATTGAATCTAATTTAGAATCTTTAACAAGTACATTTCCTACCCCCGATATTATACTTCATGACCTACGTTTTCTATATAATTCAGGTAATTCAGAAAAGGGCAAAGCTGCTGCTTTGCTTCAATATCTTCATTTAATTTTTCGCAAATTAAATTAATCCTCTTTTCTAATGGCTTTGAAGATCTTTCAATGGAATTGCAGAAGTATTTCCGGAAAATTACCTGAATTTGCTAATTTAATTTTAGATTATGATGTTGTTTGTTTACAAGAGACGTGGTTAGATGCGCGTTCTTATTTTTCATTTAAAGATTTTCTAGCCTTTAGAAATGATAGAATCGATGATACGTGTAGGGGTGGTACTGCAATTCTTTGTCGCAGGGAGCTTGACCCTGTTGTTTTTGACTTAGATCTTGTCAACAATCTTGGTATTGAACTTTCGGGTATCTCCTTCTTTAATAGAAAGGTTTCCTCTGATAGGATATACATTGTTTCCCTTTATAAACCACCTCACGTCCGTGTGGGGCGGGAGGGTTGGTCTGGATTACTTGACTCTGTTATTCCTGCTGCCGGCTCTCATAATATTATTATATGTGGTGACTTCAATACCCACCACGAGATGTGGGGATTGTCTAGATCTAATAGTGATGGTTTGGCGTTGGCTGAATCCTTGACTGACTCTACCTTCGTTTTTCTTAATGATGGTTCTCCGACTAGGGTATCGATCAATCCTAATTATCGTAGTGTCCCGGACATCTCCTTAGCTTCTCAATTAATTTGTCATAACTGTTCCTGGTCAACTTTTGATGAGCCTTGTGGCAGCGATCACTTCCCCATTATAATTCAGATTAACTATAATCCTAATCTCCCGAATATTTCTAGGAGGGCTAGGATGTGTGTTGCTGGCTTAGATAAGGATCTCTTGAATGACATTATCCACAATCGTATGTCTGATTTCTCGATGGATGGTTTATCTGGTGCCTTGGCTTATGAGCAATGGAATTCCGTCATCATTGATTGCGCTCTCCGCGCTGGGGCAAAAATTTTTGACTCTTCCGGGTCAATTGTCTCGTTTGATGCCAGAACTGAATCATGTAAATCTTATTATCCGAGACCCGTGAGAAGACGTGTTAATAAACCCTGGTGGGATGATGAGTGTGAAAATGCCAAGGTGCTTAGGAGTGAGGCTTTTAAGTCTTGTATGAGGAATTCTTCCAGAGAAAGTCTAGCCAACTACAGAAGTTGTTCGAATACTTGTAGAATGATTGTTCGCAAGAGGAAAAAAGAGAATTTCAACTTATTTATTAACGATATCGGAAAGAACTTTAATCCCAAGTCTTTTTGGAACTCGATTAGCTCTTTTAGGAATTCTGCCTTTTTCGCTAAATATAATCCACCCACTAAGAGTCGGATTTCCAACATTCATAACTTTATTAGTAGCTTTTCCCCTCCTTGGGTCCCAAATTCCTTTGCGGATATTTCACATACTCCACACGTCTCTATCTTCGATGAAGATCTTTCTTTATCTGATCTTAAACAGGCTATCTCCTCCTCTAAAACCAATAGCTCTCCTGGCCCTGATTTTATTTCTAACTTTATTCTGAAATTATTACCGGATTCTGCTTTAATTAATCTGATCAAAATTTTCAATTTAATATTATCTGATGGATCTTTCCCAACTAACTGGAAGTTTTTCGATATTGTGCTTATTCCTAAATCAAATAATAAAGATTTCAGACCTATCTCATTGGCTTCTAATGTGCTTAAAATTTTTGAAAAGTTAATTAAAAATAGATTTGAGAAATTCATTGAACTTGAGAATATTTTGCCTAATTGTCAATTTGGTTTTAGAAGAGGTAAGTCTTGTGATGACTGTTTAGCTTTTATTAACATGGAGATTTACAGGTCTTTTGCCACTCAGGCTATGACCGGTGCTTTATTTTTTGATATCAAGTCTGCATATGATAATGTTAATCCAATTCATTCGTCTTATTTAGTTCTATTAATAATCTTAGAATCCCTGATGGGTATAAATATTTTTTCCGTAACCTTCTTTCTTCAAGATCTGTTAGTTTTTTCGAATCTGGAGTCTTCTATGCGAGTAGACTTCTTCAGCGTGGTATTCCGCAGGGCTCTGTCCTTAGCCCTATATTGTTTAACATTTATGTTAAGGATATACTATTTCATATACCTTATAAGGCTATCGTGTTACAATATGCCGACGATATTGCTATCCTTTTTTCCGACAGTGGCTTGGACAGGGTTATTGCGGGCTTGAGGAGTGTTTTCGATCGACTGGTTTTATGGCTCGAGGGTTTGGATTTGACTATTTCTTTGCCTAAAACCCAATGTATCATCTTCCATCGTAAGAAATTGATTCTACCCAAGCACATTGTTTTATCTTGTGGTTCTATCCCTCTTAGTAGATATATTAGGTATCTCGGGCTGATCATGGATATTGGCCTTAGATGGTTAAATCATATCAAATCATTGCGTAGTAGGTATATGATTTATGTCAATATCCTGAAGTGGCTTTCGGGCAGATTTTGAGGTGTCAGTTCTCCCTTGGCTCTGAATTTTATTAATGCTACCATCGGGGCCATCCTTGAGTGGGGGGCCATGTGGTACATGAGCGCTGCGCAAACTCACCGTTCTTCTGTAGATAGTATATTGTGTTCTTCGTATAAAATTGCGTTAAATATGCCTAAATCTTCTTCTAATCGTGTATGTTGGGCTTTCAGTGGTTAGAAGTCTTTTATGAGAAGGATTATTTCTAAGAGCGATAAATTAGTCCAGTCAAAATACGATTAGACCTAGAAAAAATTGCAACAAAAGGTTTTATTACGTCATTGTGTTCAGAAAAATATACTGAACAACATATCCAAATTCCGCCATTTTTCGCTATCCCTAAGTATGTTTTTTATTAACAATTTATAAACAAATTTGTATTTCTCCACAAATACGATAAATTTCGAAATTTTTGTAGAGATCAAAGTTGTAGAACAGACAAATATCTACAAAAAATGTTCTATAAGTTTTTTTCGTACAAGCAATACTTTTCACGTAATAAATTTTGCAAGATATACGCTGCGCGGTAAGCGCTGACAGACGTCAAATAAATTGAAGCGTCGCACGCGCGCACAAAAAATGTTATATCTTTTGAACGAATCATCGTACAGAAATGATCAAAAAATCGTTGAAAAACTGAAACTTTCAGCTTTTTAATGCGATTCGGTTCGTTATTCTGCGACAATTTTTGAAAATTCTACGATGGTTTAAACAAATTGTTACATGCATTTTTGCCTTTTTTCATAAAATCAGCCACAAGTAGGTTCCAAATTGTTTAAAAATATCTAAATCTATTCAGCTATGCAATAACAAGTTAATTAACAAAATTTCTTCCTTTCATAGTCTGGTGGTTCATCGCCATGTAGCTCCCAGAAATATTCCTTTTTTGTTTTCAAAGTGGCCGAGCGTTCAGCCTTTTAGGGAGCACTTGTATATTTGGTATATTCATCCTTATTTTTCTTATCCTTTATATACTTGCTCCACCTCACTGCCTGTGGACACTGCGTCAGGATCCCTTGTTAAAGAGCATAGTAATCCTAATCTCGCTTTCAATAACCTAGTTTCCTTCAATAGAGAATTCCCTTCAGAAATTGACGTTTACACGGATGGCTCTAAGAGTGATGCTTTGGTGGGCTGTGCTATCTTTGTCCCCTTGCTTAATGTTATCAAGATGTTTAAATTGAGCCCTTATACTAGCTCTTTTTCTGCTGAGGTTTTTGCTATATCTAAGACTATCGATTTGATGTGGGATCTTTTATGGGATCATATAAATATTTGTACGGATTCCTTGAGTGTTCTCAAGGCGTTACAAAATCCTAAACCCTTTAAGTTTTGTAAGCTTTGCCCTCTAATCGCAGATTTAAAAACTAAGCTGAGACTCGCGCTGGTTAACGATAAACATATTATATTTACATGGTGCCCTGCTCATATTGGCATTTACGGAAACGAAAGAGCTGACCTTGCTGCTAAGGATGCCTCTATTAATAGTGTTCCTTTATTAAATAAAATATCGCATAGAGACATTTCCGCTTCCTTATTAGATGCTTATAAAACTATTGATTCGGAATTCTTGGAGAGAATTAATATTGGAACGGGGAGATTTTACATGGAAAATTTTTTTGTGACTGGAATCAATATTTCTTTCTTAACTAAGTTTAATATCGATAGGCGTTGGCTGGGTATCATTTCCCGCATTATCGTCGGTTACGCTTTTACTAACGTTACCAAATTCAAATTTGGTTTATGCGACTCTCCTGAGTGTTCTTGCGGCTTTTACTCTCAAGATATTGAGCATTTATTTTGGGCCTGCGATTTGTATGTGAAAGAAAGAAAAGAATTTACAGATAATCTATTTAAGCTTAATCTTTTTGCTCCTTTTTCTACAGTTTATTTGTTTAATAATCTCAACAGGAAAATAGTTAATGCGATTATTCGTTTTCTGAATGATTGCAAGTTTGATTTATAGTTGATACTTGATTATTATGGAACTATAGCTCTCCCCCGTACCGACGGTTGGAGTTGGAAACGAGACTTATTGTGCTTTGGCAAGAGGGCGCCTCTCTCCCCGGAGAGTCCCCCAGTTATTCTTGCTAAAAAAGCGTGGTACTTTGGCTCCTGTGGAGCTGGATATCCATTTGGGGTACAAAGAAGAAGAAGAAGAAGACTCGGCACTGTCGTGCTAGCTGGCGAGGAGACAGCATCCCGGAGCCGAGACGAGTCCGCCCCGACGGAGCAGCAGCCTCGAGCAACAGACTGTAAGACTGCCACCCCGGTATCTTGTCGCGTTCCGTGTGCGACCTCGGCCTCCGCCTCATCCTAATTACCTTTGAGTTACCTGTGCACGTACGTTGCCTCGTGCAAGGAAAATTGTTCGGTACCTAGAGTACCTATTACCTTGAGACGCGGACAAAGGAGGCCGGCCGAGGGAGCACACTGTTTTGAGTTCGCGTATAAGCCCTCCTCGGGGACCAGTGCGGCCGACAGTCGCGTGGGTGTGTGTGTGTGTGTGGGGAACTTTCCGTGCGCTGTTGCGTCGGGCGTATCGCGCGTGTCGGATGCGTCCGGCAGAGTGAGGCCGTTGCGTCGGAAGTTTCCACGGAATCGCGGAATCGCGAGGGTTATAGTGTCGTTTCGCGAATCGGGAATGAGAGTGTCGCGGAAAGTGTCGTGATCGTCTCGCGAACGTCGTAAAACGTGTCGGGAGAACAGTGTCTCGCGAACGTCGTAAAGCGTATAGGGAGAAGGTTAGCGTCCCGCGAACGCCGTGGGGCGTGTCGGGGACGATTGTCGCGATTATTGCGTCGCGGGCGGCCGAGGAATGTCGCGCGGGTTTTTGCCGCGCATTCGCTGGGGCCGCCGCGAACGCGGGCGCGGGTGGAGTCCCGCGAGCCTTGGTCTTTCGGGTTTCGCGTATGCGGTGTGAGTAAGTTGCAAATATCATCTTTCGTGTTTTGAGTGCGTGGTATGAGTGAGTCGCGAATATACGTTTCTCCGCGTTCCGGGTGTGTTGTATGAGTGAGTCGCGAATGTGAGTCGAGTAGGTGTATAGGGAGGATTCGAACCCAACCTAGGGCGAGGGGGGTAGAGGGGCAGGGGGGTTTCTCGGCGCGGGGTACTCTATACCCGGTGGGCGAGGGGTCCGCGGGGGCAAGGAAGGGGGCCAAATGCGGGCGAGGGGGGTAGAGGGGCAGGGGGGTTCCTCGGCGCGGGGTACTCCATACCCGGTGGGCGAGGGGTCCGCGGGGGCAAGAGAGGGGGCCAAATGCGGGCGAGGGGGGTAGAGGGGCAGGGGGTTCCGCAGCGCGGAGTACTCCATGCCCGGTAGGCGAGGGGTCCGCGGGGTGAGGGAGGGGGAATGCTTGTGCGAGGGGTCCGCGGGGAGAGGTGGGGAATGCTGGGGCGAGGGGTCCGCGGGGAGAGGTGAACCGCGTTTTCTGACATCGCGGCGGCCCGCGGGAGAGGGGGAACCGCGCTACGGGCTGCGAGGATGGGGACGCGGTGGCCCGCGGTGAGGGGGGTTCGGACTGCAACCCGCGTGACGTCACATCATATATCGTTTCCGCGTGCGCGCCTGCAAGAATGGGCAACCCGTCATACTGACCTGTATGTCTCTACAACAAGCGGTACGTATGATGTATGTACGTATGTATGCACGTATGTACGTACGTATGTATGTACGTATGTATGTACGTACGTATCGCGGCGGCCCGCGGGAGAGGGGGAACCGCGCCATGGTCCGCGAGGATGAGGACGCGGTAGGCCCGCGGGTAGGGGGGGTCCACGGTGAGGGGGTCCGGACTGCAACCCGCATTATATATCGTTTCCGCGTGTCCTCGCTCTCGCTACCGCTCGCGTCGACCGCGGATCAGCGTGACATCACCGCGCTTGCATATCACATTCTCTTTCTACTTACCTCTTCACGTTCTCTCTCATACTCACCTTCTTACCTATACCTCCTCGTATTCTCCATCCGCTCCCGTTTGCGTCCTCTCTCCAGCTCTCAGATGTTCTTTCTTATTCGCGTATCTATTACTAGAGCAGGTGCATATTTTTAAAATATTTGCTGTTAAAAATAGAAAAGTCACAGTCTTTTATAATTAAACGACGCGGTAGCGTTTTACCGTCAGGTATTTAAATTTTAAGTATTTTATTAACGCAATTTAAGGAATTGGAAGGGAGAGGTGGAAGGATAATAAATTTAAGCTTTTTTAAATCATTATACATTTATTAAGTTTTTTAAAATTTATAACACCTAATTATAAATAGATGATGATGCAAACACTTATCCATACTCTCTCAACTATAATATTCGTTACAGAACACATGTGCGGGGATATAAACATATATACTTATTACTATAGATATACATAAAATCTATTAAACGACTATAATAACCATGACACAATTATGAATTATTAAATATCCATTTTTATGTTTTGGAATCGTCTTTCAAAACTTTTAAAAAACTCCTCATAATTAAGGAATTATTCAATGCACTCCCGACACTCATGCGCAGGCTTTATGCGCATTAACCGTCTATCGCAATCACTGCACCGCATCTTACTGGAAATGTTTAATCCATGTAGCTGCGATGAGATTGAGTGCCACCGCACTCTTCGCACGTAACCGATAGGCCGCTCTCGACGTGCGTAGCACCTTTCGCACAGCCGTTTCCGCGGAAAGCCGTACCCCACATAGCAGGGGACGATTCCGATCACGCAGTCAGATTGCAGCAAGTAGTAATACCGCTCCGGATAATCCTGCGGTCAAACTCCGTCCAACAACCTAATTGTGATAGGTTCTACTGGTGGCGGTCTCATTTTCTAAAATTAATAAATAAAATTAATATATTTAAATTTTTAAAAAAATTTTTTAATATATAGAAATTAATTATTTTTTTCTTACCCGCTTTTTAAACAACCAATATTTGATACCCACACACAGGTAATCCTTGATGCTTTTAGGATCGATTGAGAAGAATTAATCACACTACTATTCGTAATTCTATTTTTTCACTCTCTAATGCCTGTTCGTTACCGACTATGCAAAGGACTCTGCAAGAGCTCAATTTATAGGAGTTGAAAAATGTAGAGTGAGGGATCTACGTGATTTATCTGCGACATATTACATTACCAAAAACGAGCAGACGGTTGTCATGAAAAAATAATTTTTACTTACCGCTGCATCTTGCAATAGCGGGTGACACTATAAACAGCTGTTGAACATAGCATATCGTATGAGATGGCAATTGTTGTAAGAAAATAATCCCCGCGAGAAAGAGATGTTTAAGCAAATGTAATTGCATCTTTGCATAGAACATATCTAAAAGATGATACAGCGCAATTGTAAGGAATTGGTATAGGGAGAGGCTAATGGATAATAAATTTAAACTTTTTTAATCATATACATTTATTCAGGAATAATTAAGCATATTTATATTGCATAAAGTTAACGTACATCACCCCGTCTCAAGGCATCACGCAAAAGTTCATCCACAGCATAAGCTAATAGTTCGCAATCTATGACAGAGGTTTTATTACAAACTTCGCGCAAGATTTTGACAGCATCTTTTCTCTCGGCACCAAATAAACTACTTTGCAAACTATAGACAAATAGATCAAACCTCTCATCTACCTCATGTGTACTATGACACAGCTTCAAATATTCATGCTCGACACAACGTTCGAGCTCAAATAAAAACAGTACAGTTGACGGCTTCATGTACAAGCAAGTATTGTATAATGTAAGTTTTACAACACTTATTCTATCACGCATTTTAACAAGTTGAAAAACCAAATCTTGAATCAATAGCGATGAACCAATAGTTGACTGCAGGAGTCGTTCAATATCAGCACGTTTTTCAATTAACGTTGTCCATGTTGCGTGTGGTAACACTATTTGATTTCCTCGATTATCACCAAGAATTAATTCCACACAGGATGTAGGTCCCACGTTGATTCCCAGTTCCAAATATTTGTAAGATGTGGGTGTTAAGGGAAATATTCTTCGCATGATACGCGGCGTATTACGAGGTTTATCAAAACTGAAAAAATACAATTATATATGTAAAAGTATGTGTACAATTATATATAAAGAATTTTGCGGTACTTACTTATTATGCTCTTTCTTGCGCGACTCGTCTCCAATCGGAACGTAATATTTAGCACCGGCAGTGTCTATTATATCTGGAGGTTGTTTGCTGAGCGTTTTGATGCCACAATGTGCTTGAACCGTTTTAGACTCTCGACTGAGCGTTAGAATCCTCTGGGATAATTTATACACACGAAAAACTGCAAATATTGCATTAGCGCCGATAATGTGCGGCTGCGGATATGCATGATGACGAAAGTCCAATTTAGATACAATTTCAATTTTTGCAGTTTCGCGTAAGTCAATGGCATGATATCGTTTTCATGGGCAGTCATCGCGTCTCACGATGACTTCATTAAACGTGTGCAAAACTGCAAAATTCTGCAATTTATAAGTCAAGCGCCGATGTACGGCTGCTGCGGACATGCATGGTGACTAAGTCCACTTTAGATATAATTTCAATTTTTTTACAATTTTGCATAAGTCAATGGTATAATATCATTTACAAGGACAGTCGACGTGTCTCGCAATGATTTCATCACACGTGCAAAACTGCAAATCTTACATTTTTCAGACAGTGCTGATGTACGGCTGCTGTGATCATACAGATTAAATTCACATAAGTCAAGATGACACAAAAAAATGATACAATTTTCAAGAACATGTCGAGACGCGTCTCACGATGACTTCATCAAATATGTGCAAAATGTTGCATTTTTGAATAGCACCAATGTATGAATGCTGAGATCATAGGATGCGTCATTAGTGCGGGATATAAAATGAAGAAGTCTGAGGATACATTCAGTAGTCGAGGACTGGAAGTCATGAGTGCACCAAATTACATGTAAAGTAAAAAATTGATATCACACCTTTTGAAGAAATGGAAGTTGAAGTCGATGGAGAAGAAGAAATGTCTGATGAAGATGCAATTCTTTCAGATGATTCATGTTTCGAAAGCGATATGGAGGAAAATGTAACAGAAGTAATACATCAATTTTTAAATCAAGCTGAAGTTAATACCTTAGACGATTTAAAAAAGATGTGCTGCATATATTTATATTATACACCCGATCATGCAAAGTTTTGCTCATCATGTATTGTAAGAATAAGTGGACTATTTTCACGTCTTCGCGCCGTTCGAAAACATGACACTGGTACATATATGCTCATAGATGGTTTATTCTGTTCGGAATGTAGAGGTCCGTTGTATCAAATAATGCCATGTAATCTATGTCCTATTTGCACAAAGTGATATAAACTGTTGTGAAAGGCTTATAACAGAAACAGACAAAAAATATATTTTTAAAGTGTTTTTTATTGAAAAAAGGTCATTACAATATGGAGCGATTGAAGAAAAATGTGCGGGAGCAATCCACACGAGTAAATTCGGTGGAAGAATATATTGTGTGGGAGCAGCGATGCGACGAGTGTATCATGTTATTGGAAGAGCAAAGTCGAATTAAACGTTCACGATCGGATATCGATGGATTATCGATTGGAAATCGACAATCGCTGATTTTTCGAATATCGAACCTCGAAGGTTTGAAAAATTCGCTTTGCAGACGCTTTGTACACGCGGGTGCGGGATGTAGCTCGCGAGAAAATGGGCTTGTATGGCGAGAGATCGATACGGCTTTCGAAAGTCGCATATTGACTGGTGTGGTTATAAACTATAATCACATCGAACCTCGTCAATTTCTTGAAGATGCTAAAGATATTGTACTCGATCGTGTGCGGAACATCATGCAACGACTTGACATTGTAAAGATAAATACTATGTTTAATGGTGAATTTGTTGCGGGTGACAAACGCGCGAATATAAATATCGCTACGAGAAATTATGAACTCTTTCGCACGTCAGATCTACATGAGTGGTACGAGCGGTGCATTATCGAGCCCACCTTAGCATCCATGGAAGAATTCCAGGAACGTGATAGCGGGTGGGCATTGTCACATATACTCAATTTGACGGTGAACGTAAACAAGTATAATCCTTTGCATGCAGGGTGTTTTGTGGAAATGCCGCAAGAGATAAAGCTAAAGAGAGCAGTGATCAATGTGCAATCAAAGAACAATGCATGTTTTGCATGGTCAGTGGTGGCTGCTCTGCATCCAGCTGAAAGACATGTAGAACGGGTAGCCTTATACCCCCATTATATGTCGGTGCTCAATATTAAAGACATTGAGTTTCCAATGACATTGACTCAAATTAAAAAGTTCGAAAATCTCAACAATATTTCAATCAACGTATACAGCATCGAGAAGGAGAACTTGATTCTTACAATACGGCTTGCCGATAGTAAGAAGAATAGACACGTCAATTTGCTGTACATGCAGGATCCGCGGGACAACAACGTGGGACATTTCGCGTGGATAAAAAATCTATCCCGCCTTGTGAGCATGCAAGTGAGCAAGAAAAAGAACAAAAAATACTTTTGCGATCAGTGAGTACGCATTTTTAAAATAAAATTATGCAATAATTTTTATATAAATAATATATTAAAAATTTCATTATTTACAGATGTTTGCACTATTTCCACTCGAGCGAGAAATTGAAAGCCCACACCGTTGACTGTCGGGAGATGAACGACTGCGCGATCAAGTTACCGAGCGATAAGGACAAGTGGCTCGCATTCGGCAATTATAACAGGAAAGAGCGGCTTCCTTTTGTCGTATATGCCGACTTAGAATGTGTGTTGACAAAAACGGACAAAAAGGAAATGGAAAAAAATTTATACCAGCATCACAAAGTATTTAGTATCGCGTATTATGTACACTGTTCGTACGACGATTCATTATCCGCATATTACTCTCATCGTAGTGTAGATTGTGTTTTATGGTTCGCAGAACAACTTAAAAATTTAGCAATACGTGTAAGAACCATTTTATCTACCAACGTCCGCATGGTAAATTTAACGCGCGCAGAATGTGTAATGTTTCATAGCGCATCGCATTGTCATATATGTGAAAAACGATTCGCGCAAGACGACACCCCAGTACGCGATCATTGCCATCTGACTGGGCGGTATCGAGGTCCTGCGCATTCAAATTGCAATCTAAATTACAAAGAATCTTTTTGCATTCCCATTGTATTTCATAATTTATCTGGTTATGACTCACATTTCATTATCGAGGAAATTGCCACAGCGTTCGAAGGGGGAATCGAGTTACTTCCGATAACAAAAGAAAAATATATTTCGTTTACCAAAAATGTTCAACTTGCGGAAGACAAATCTGAATCGAGAATCATATTAAATTACTTTTTATCGATTCATATAAATTTCTTACGACCAGTCTCAACAAATTGGCATCTTTTCTTAATAAAGATAAGCTCAAATTTTAAAATCAGAATTTCAAAATTTATCCACCGAACATTTCGAATTATTGACACGAAAGGGTATAC